>OVAY01000108.1:0-98973 GCA_900406395.1 Kernera saxatilis
CGAAAACAAACAAAAAACAAAAAATATTTAAAAATAAATTAAACTTCTGCGCGTAGCGCGGATCAAACTCTAGTTGTTAATATAAAATTGTTATTTCGACGCTATACATAACGCCAGTAATTAAGGATATCCATATACTAAACAGCTGTAACTTATATAATTAAACTCAACTATCAGTTAAAAAAATCGGGATCTGCCACGATAATGTCATCGATCCATTGCCGACAAAAAAATGTCATCGATCGATTAGTATATCAACATTTTTTACTTTATTATCCCGTTTGACATATATCCAATTAACATCCCTGTTTTATTGATTCACCAGCAATTCCAACAACAACCACCACAAAAAGATTTACCAAATCCAGTTAATTAACAGATCAATTAGAAAAAAATAAACAAAACAAAAAAGACACATATGTATATCATCATAAACCAACGCAGTTTCTGGCAGTGGTAACGCCACCGTCAACGACAAGGTTATGTCCGTTAACATACTTAGACTCATCACTCGCCAAATATAACGCCGCTTCAGCTATATCCGTCGCTCTCAATGTCTCTCCTTTCAAATTAGCCAAACTCCTCACAAACTCCTCCATCTCCTCCACGTCATCACCATCCTCCACGTCACCACCACTCGTTTTCCGCCACGCGTTCACCAGCATCGACGTGGCAACTCCAAACGGCGATATGCAATTAACCCTAATCCCAAACTTGCCAAGCTCACAAGCCGCGTTCTTGGTCAGCCCAACGATCGCGTGTTTCGACGCCGTGTAAGCGTGTGGGCCCATTCCACCCATCACGCCGGCCACACTCGCCGTCGAGATTATGCATCCTCTAAACCCTCTCTTGATCATCGCACGTGCCGCGTGTTTCATGCCCAGCCCTGCGCCTCGCACGTTCACACGCATCACTTGGTCGAACTCTTCCGCGTCGAAGTCTAGTATGCTTTTGTGTTTCTTCTGGTCGCCGAGAACTCCTGCGTTATTGAATAGAATGTCGAGCCGACCGAACCGTCCCACGGTTACGTTCACGATGTTTTCCACGTCAGCTTCGACAGAGACATCGCATCTTACGAACGCCACGGCGTTGGAAGTTAATTGGGATGAGAGCGACTTAGCCAGGGAAGAACCAGCAGCGTCGTCCACGTCGGCGATAACCACCGTGGCGCCGTGTCTAGCGAAAAGTTTGACGGTTGCTTTGCCGATTCCGTGTGCACCTCCGGTAATGATGGCTACTTTCCCTTCCAACCTATATACAATACATACATGCATTATCAGCGTACAGTGGAAGTGTAAAGGAAGCAACACTAATATATAAAAAATGAACTATCTCGCTTATTGGTTTTGAATTAGAAGTTTATGATTTCTCATAAGACGGACAATTAGCAATGTAGTTAATTATGTATGTATAGAGTTGTACCGTTTATGAAAAAAAGTTGAATTTGTCTCGTCCATGATGGTGTCGTGGAGGGATTGAAAGGTCTGCTCAGGGATCACTTGGGCCGGCATGGCAGATTTTTAGTGAGAGAGGTAGAGATGCAGAGAACGGTGATGAGAGGGCGAGTTTTTAGCTTAACTTGGAAATGAATAGTAGTAGATACATACATCTACATCTATTTATATAAGTGTGTGTGTGTGTGTGTACGAAAGACCAGCTAGTTCCGAACCAGTGTGAAACATCCAATCATGCTCAAGTTTTGGAATCATTCTAAATACTAATTTAGTATGCACAAAAGCTAACAGATAGGAAAGACAACAAAAGAAATCTTTATATATATATATAAAGACTTATATATATATATATATAATGGATGGATGCTTATAAACTATATGAACTAAATTGAGTTGAGACTTAAGAGAGACTAATAAACTTATTTTTGGTCCACAGGATCTACTTGTGATCTGTGTATGAAACAAAATTAATTCACCACCATATCGGAATTAATGGAAAACAATTTTGGAAAGTATCATTGATGATTTGGTATCAGATTCGATGTTAGAAAGAATCTATAAGAAAATAGTAATTGGATTTGAAATCCAGCTTACATTTGTTATGCTGGTAATGCAAAAGTTATATAGTAATGTACGAGATATATCTTGTATTAATTACCAGAATCCTTATCACCCATAAAGAAAGGGTCGAGGTAGATACTTAAATGTTACCGTACAAAGCACAATAAAATATTAGCATTTTCTCTGATACTCATAGTTTTATGGGCTTTCAGGAAGGTTCTAATTTTTAAAATGCTCGATATCATTTTAAAAAAAAAATAATCTGTATTTAATAAAAAGACACTTATCTTAAATAATGGTCGTCGTTGTATGTTGGAAGTTGAGTGACCTTAGAACATGAAACTCGTGTTTTGGCGGATCAAGACAAGTAGTTTAGGCAAACTACATCAAAACATTAAGTTTAACAACTCTATATGTTTCTTCAGATGTGTACAGATCGTGGTATGGAATGGTGATGTTCGACTGACTGGTGGCGATGGTGTGGCAACATTCCGAATTCTAGTAGAAATAGGAGTAAGTTTATATATATAGTCCGTTGTGAATATGAATAAAAAAAGAGCTTTCTATATTAATTTAAAATGTTACAAATGTCAATACCGATATGTGAAAAAAAATTCTCCAATCTAGAGGTCCTTAACCACAAAAACTTAAAATCTAGTGTTCGTGAGGCTTATAAACAAATGGTCAAAGGTGTTATCGTCATTTTGATCGATTCAACTGAGTGACTATAATATTAATTTTAAACTTATTTCGTCTGGAGTTTTTTTGTTTAACTCTTTAACAGCAAATTTATACTTACTTTAGTACGTATATTATTTCAACTAAAATAAATTAGATCATAGTATTTCATTTTACGAACAAATTTTATTTTCAAATGTTTCTAGTCACTTTTAAAAATGTTGATCGAACCATTGCGTCTAATACAATATATGAATGATGCGCTTGACGTATCATGAACATTGGACCACTTAATTAACTATATAGTATTTGTTAAGTGATTCATAAGGAAAACCTAATCTTAATTTAAAAATAGATTAATATAAGTCTCGCTACGCAAATCTTTTAAGATCGAATCGTATATATGTAGCCCATCAATAATTCTGGATTAAAAATAAATAAATAAATAACTTATTTGTATGTAGCATAGAAAAAAGTGAAAACACAGCTCAACCAAACCTTTTCCTTGTTGTCTAAAGCGATTCATATTATCATCACCTAACATTAAAAATTCGGGTATGCATACAGATAGAGCAATTGAATGTCAAATTCATTATGAAATAAAACCAAGAGAAATGATTATGGAAAATCCTTGCGGGCCATTTATTAGATATGTTAGTTGAGGTGAAGCCCGTTCTGGTTCAATTAAATGCTTTAAGCCTTGTACGCCTAATTAAGCCATCTGCCACGTCTCTTTTGCATGTAAATGGTTAAAAGGCTTTCGATGACATTCCCCACATTTCGGCTCAAATTCATACCAATTTTTTTTTTTAATTTAAGTTTGGTTTGAGTTTTTTTCGGATTTCGGAAAATAGATACCCAATATAACCGAAATTTATTTTGGTTCGATTGGGGTTTGGACAAAAAGTTTTAACAAAAATGGTTTATTTTAGAGTTCAATATATATATATATATATTTTTTAAATATGTAGTTAGAGCCCAAATCTCAAATACTGAAATTGGTCTTCTCTAGAAAGAGATCTATTGTCTTGTATTCGGGGATCTAATTTCGGAAATATGACAGAGGAGAAGGATGACATCACATAATTTATGGTTTGATTGGATCATTAAGGATCTGGTATTGGATACAGAAGGAGATTTATGTGGGATATGCGATTGCGTTACGATCTTCCTTCGCTGTTGGGTTTTAGAAATATATCTATCGGAAATCAAGAAATTGGTATCTGGATGTAAAAGAAATCTTTTGGATTCAGATATCAGATTCGTATCTACTGTCAGGAACAAAGAAAATATACGTTTTCTAATCCACCACTAGTTTGATATAAAATTCCAAATTTTACTTGTACTTTGGTAGCTTTCAAAATCTGCATAATTGTCCATGAATGATTGCTAAGTTGCCTTGTTCACTTCATCATCACTTGAGTTTGACATTACTAATGTTAGATAAGAAATATATAAGATTCAGTTGCGCAATGCAATCGTTAGTATATATATTTCAACGTCGTGAGGAGATCATAGTGGAAAAGAAAACAAACATATGAATATTTTGGCATGGAACTGTTTTTGCAGGAAGCTATATATCAATGTTTCTGTAGCAGATTTCATTTTGTGTTGGTTCTGATACATCAGGCACTATCATGCCCTCCTGATGGACTGAGAACTGAAAAGGAAATGCGAGCTCAGGCTGATCCTAAAAAGTGAGCCCAGATTCTTGAGTCCAAAGGTAAATTTGCCTGGCCTATCCTTGAACACTTAATTCTGTGATTAAATATCGTCTACTTATTTCAGAATCGTTTATTGAATCTGATTTCTAACACATAACTTACTATCATTTGAGACGTCACTTGGACTTCTCAAATAGAAAAAAGTTAGAGCTGATTTTTAGCAGAAAAACAATAGCTGGTGTTTTAAATCTGTCTTTCTGATACAGAAACTGCAGAGAATCATAAAATACATTATTCTCTAATACATGAAGCTATTTCGTTTTGCATAAAAACCACATTGTCGATCAAACCAAAGTCTGATCCTGTTTTGGAAAAGCGGTCCAGACAGCAAAAACAAACTATATAATAGAGCAGAATGTAAAACATTATAACCACAAGAAAAACCAAACCATGAAAATCAAAATGATGTAAAAGCAATCAGTTTGCAGCCTGAAAAAAACACTTGTTGACTAAATGTTCTGAAACACCTCCTTGAACACAACATTCTTCTGGGGCTCCCCATCTTTATCTGTGATCAGAATTTTCAAACCAGCTCTAGACTTCATCCTGGATATGGCAACATACTGTTTTCCATGAGAGAACAGTGGTTTTGGTAGATATATACCAACTTTGGAAAGTGTTTGCCGCCCTTGACTCTTATTTATAGTCATTGCGAAAGCAACTGTTAGAGGGAACTGCTTACGCCGCATAAACGTTGCTTCTGGTGGGGATACAAACATCCGGGGGATTAAGACTTTCTCACCCTCCTTATTATTACCTTCCATAACTTTAGCCTCAACCACATGATTACCCAACCGAGTGATATGAAGTCTTGTCCCATTACATAACCCACCGTTAGGATTAATGTCCTTGAGTAACATGACGGGAGCACCAACCTTTAATCTCAAACTATGGTTAGGCAATCCGGGGAGTTTGATGCTATTCAAAGATTCTGGAGGGTGTACCATGTAATCACTTGGGTCTGAATTCGATGGACAAATACTGTCATAGCTGAGGTAGACTCTCTCTTCACCTGATATGGAGACGTAGTTAGTATCAGCAGAAAATGGCTATAGGTGGAAAGAAAAAGCAATCAACATAAGCATTAAACACATTACCTGCTAACTGTGAAAGCATATAATCATTAATCTGATCCACAACGTCATTTGTATGACACAAAATAGCGCTCTCTTGATAAGAATCAGGATTATAGGACTGTGCAAAATTTTCTCCATAAACTTTCTTCGCTATAGTTTCGATAGGATCTCTGTTCTCACTTATCAACCAATCTTGAGGAATATCAATTTCAACTTCTCCATCGTTTAGCTCGTTGATCTTTTCATCACCAATAGTTTTAATCCATTTAGAGAAAGCTTCATCAATACTTGCGTGAATTCTTGTCCCCTGGAATTCAATTAACAAAACATCATTATATGTACATCATGCGTAACGAGTATACGAAAACTCATCAGCCTGACATAATCAATTCCTATGCACCAAACTGCAATTCATTATGATATATGAATATATAATTTAAAATACAAAAGACACATTCTAAACCATTATTTTATTTTTTTACATGTAAAAGCACGAAATTTTCTGTAGGATAGTTTAGCCAGAAACTCAAATTAAATCATTATAATATGTAAAACAGCGAGATTATTGCATCTTCATCAGATCAAGCATCCAGATGATTAAACTAAAAAAAAAAATGAGTAATGAATAATCAAACAAACCTTACAAAACATGAGTCATGAATAATCGTTTACTATGTATCAGAGTGCAAATCATTCTGATATATACAAATCACAAAGACACATTAAACAGGTTTTAAAACACTCTGTAACAAAATCAAATTCGTAAGCATATATAACTCAGCTCAAACCATACCGATGAATCAAGTAAAACCATCTCGATCGAGTTTCCTGATTCTTGCTTATTTCCCTTCCACATTCGAATCACCTGCACTTTGATCTTCCATGTATCACTATATGGCTTGATCTTATCGAGAGGAGCAGAAGAGGAGGTAGGTTTGCCAAATAGGGCCATTATTGTAGCTGTTTGTGAATCGTTTTCTATGAATTTGGTTAAACGAGAGTTTGTGGAGCTTTTATATAGACTCTATCAGAAGCATATAAATCCAGGATCACGATATTTTAAGATGATGCTCAATTCTGTTTAAGATAGATACTAAAAAAGAATATATGTATTTCCGTATTTGGTTTACTGGATGATTTGAGTCTGATTTTTATTCGAATCTCATAATGTCTTATATATAGATTTTATAGTTTCTATTTTTTTCGGTTTTATAGTTTCCATTTGTTCTCTTACTTAATTTACTTATTTTATTTGGAATTTTTTGACCGTAAATTCCATGTTTTACTTATCTTTAGTTGTTTTCCAAATTTAATATTTATAATTTAAATTCTTAAAAGAAAATGGAAAGATTACAAAACCAATTCTTTTTTTTTTTTCCAACTACAAAACCAATTCTAAAACATTGAAGTAGGAAAAAAAACTCTTTTAAAAAATGGGTTGCATTGCGTTTGTGGACAATTCGTGGGCCGAAACCGAACCCCTGAAACCAGAAACAAATGTCAGATTTGGAGTAATATACGCATCGCTGACATCACCACTAAGTATTTGCACGTAACAGACAAAGACAGGGATCGCCACTTCTCGTGGTCCATCTTAAAGCCAATATCAAATTAACAAAGGGATATATCAATTACTCCAACTAAATTATTATTATTTATTACTAAACAAATCCCACCTAATTCCCAACATATACCTGCTTCAATCCCCACTCTCAAGTCTCTACATATAAACTTAGTCAATATATTATCGTTAATCGTTAGAAAATTTGTTTTCTTTTTCCGTAAAACGTAATTTCGATAATTATAGCTACAAGAACTCGTTTTGACAATCATTTTAGGTTTTCATAAGCTTTCAACACAAAACCAATTAGCTATGATTAGAGAAACCCATATCGATTATACTATGTTTTGATACAACATAATCTGTGACTCTCTCTTTGAAACAAAAAAATAATTTTAAAATAAATACCAAATATTGGAAAAAAAAAGTTAAGGATAAAAAAGTAGACTCCACAGACAACAAAACAAATGCAAAATGAAAGCGAAAACCTTTCCCTGCAAAAGTGTAGAGAAAAACACACTCATACCAAACTTTCCCTTCTTTTAGTTTTCTTATCATCTTTCCATTTTTTTCCCGGAAAATTCCGAAGATCAACAACAGAAGAAACATCTCATGATCATGATGATGAAGAAGATCTACACTTTCACTTTCCTAATCTGCTTGTTCTCTTACCTCCAAGGTCACTGCAAATCAGATATCAACCTTGGTTTTGCTCTGACACTCTCTTCTCCTCTAGAATACACTCCCGGATTTATGGGGAAAGCTTATATAATGGAGAGGGAATCATCTTCAACAAGAGAACCCAGTTTCAAAGCCGCGTTAACGATGGATTCAAGTGGCAACGATGATGGACGATATTTGTGTTCCCTCCAAGTTTTCCTTGGAGATGTAAGAGTTTGGAGCTCAGGGCACTACTCAAAGATGTATGTTTCTAACAAATGCATCTTCGAGCTCACAAAAGATGGAGACTTGAGGCTAAAGAGTAACAATAAACACGTTGGATGGCGAAGTGGAACCTCAGGACAAGGTGTTGAGGTACAAAATTAGATTGGTTAAACTAAAAAAAAATCATTTTTAAAAATAGAACAATGTAAAATTGTGTTTGGGGACAAAATTTGCAGAGGTTGGAGATACAAAGCTCAGGGAATCTAGTGTTGCTTGATGCTATGAATATGATCAAATGGCAAAGTTTCAATTTCCCAACAGATGTGATGTTGAGTGGTCAGAGGCTAGACGTGGCTACACAACTAACTTCATTCCCAAAAAACTCGACTTTGTTCTACTCTTTCGAAGTTTTACGCGACAAGATTGCTCTTTTTCTCAATTTGAACAAGCTCAAGTACTCTTATTGGGAGTACAAGCCTATAGAGAACAAAACGGTCAATTTCGTGAGATTAGGGTCAGAGGGTCTTGACATATTTGATGATAACAGCCACAGAATAGGGAGAATAGAGCAACATTTGATCAGATTCTTGGCGATTGGGAACAAAACTGGTAATTTGGGACTGTATTCGTATAAACCGGAAAAGGGAAAATTCGAGGCATCGTTTCAAGCTGTGAGAAAAACTTGTGATCTTCCTGTGGCGTGTAAGCCATATGGAATCTGCACAATCTCCAAGTCTTGTTCCTGCATTAAGGTTGTGAGCAACGGAGATTGCAGCAGCAACGAGGAAGAAGGGCTTTCGGTGAAGAGGTTATGCGATCACGAGATGGTTGAGCTAGAAGGAGTCACTACTGTGCTAAGAAACGGCATACAAGTGAGAAAAGTAAGCAAAGAAAGATGCGAAGAGTTGTGTAAGAAAGACTGTGAGTGTAGAGCTGCGAGTTACTCTGTTTCTGATGAGTGTTGTGTCATGTATGGGATTGTGATGGGTGTTAAGGAGATTGAGAGAGTGAGTGGACTGAGTTATATGGTGAAGATTCCGAAAGGAGTGAGATTGAGTGATGAGAAATCGAATGTGAGAAAATGGGTTGTGGGATTAGTTGTAGGGATCGATGCTTTTGTTATTATGTTGCTTCTCTCTGGATTCGGTTTTTATTTTATTCGGAAGCGTCGGAAAAGCTCGTCACAGCCGCAACCGCAGCCACCGCAGCAGCAGCTCAATACAGATTAGGTTTCAGATTTGTGTTACAAATGTAGACATCGATACCATTTTTATAGTGTCAAATTAAAAATTGTAAATGGAGATATTTATCCAACAGTAGAAAGTTTGGGTTTCTGAAAGTTTATATTCCAAAATTTGGGAAGCAATGAGGGAAAGATTGTTGTATGCAGTTTTTTTTAGGTTTATTACAGCTTGTAGGCTTGAGAATAATGAAGTTACTTGGGAGTTTGGAACCTTAAAACTGTTTATAGATTTACTGCCACGGGTGTAAAAAATGAACCATACTATTGATTCGTCATCTTAATGCCGTTGAAGCCATATTCAACAAACGAATGAATATGAACCTTAAGATTTATCAGATGCGAATATTCGTGAGATATATATTACATTTTTTCTCATTTATATGTGATGATAAGTGATGCAGCATAGCCCAGAAGTGGGAAAAAAAAAAAAAAACAGGTGAGAGATGACAGACGGTGTGCAGATCAAAGCGTGAACTGAGAGTGATTCATTTAACTTCCTCTTTTTCTTTTAACTTCCAACGGTTGGCTTATGGGTAATATAGCATTTTAAAACTGAGAGTGATTCATTATGTGGGCCTACATTATGACCGTTAGATATTTCTCTCCATCATTGACGCAGCGAACTCCGGCACAACTCCCTCTAATCCAACGGTCCAAATATTCTTTTACTTTATTTTTTTTTTTAAATTTGTTATTCCTCCACTTTCTCGAGCAAAGATTCTAATCAAATTGTTATTACTTATTAACCTTAGGGTCTAATTAGCATGTCAAATAAAAAACTATAGGGAATTGATGATTATTAGCGAAAAAAAATTGGATTGCATTATTAAGATTAATTTTCCCGATTCTATAAAGATCCAATAGACCCAATAAAAATTCAGTTTGCTAGGACTATAATCTATTTAATCAAACAACATGATCACAAAAATATTCAGGCCGGCGTAGTGAAGAATCATATATTTATCAGGTAAGACTGGATTAAAAAAAGGGGATTTAAACTTTAAATGGAGACAAAAATAGGAACTGAGAAGAAAACGGATACTTATAGCTTTTTCAACTTTAATTATACAAAAAGCCGTTAAGATATAGTATAATATAAAGTCTTCAATCACATTCACACTAGTATCCAACAAAACAACAGTTTGATCACTCTCACTCCTTATTTCTTCTTCCCAAGTTCTTGTCTTCCTGTGTAACTTTAATGGCCGAAACCCTAGAATCCTCCCTCGTCGGGGAAATCGACACTTCGGCGCCATTCGAGTCAGTGAGAGAGGCCGCCACTCGCTTTGGCGGATTCGGTTTCTGGAAACCTTCTTCCCACAACATCCACGAAGCTTCACAGGTCTCATCTCTCGCTCTCTTCCTCAAATCGTCTCTCTCTTTCTCACTGATTTTTCTCAAGCTCTTCTGGTTTTAGGGTTTTTAATTGAATTAGGTTAAATCAAAATAATTGTTAGGAAGTTTGTTCACTTGGAATCATCAATTTCTAGAAAGATCTTGTGTTTAGTTGTTTCTTGTGATGCGAAATTTCGAGTTTTGGTTGCAGAACGATGTGGATGAAGCTAATATGGTGGCGAAAGCGAGTGCGTTAGAGAAGGAACTGATTGCGAAAGAAGGAGAAACTTTAAAGGTGTTGAAGTCGCTAGAATCAACCAAAGCCATCGTTGAAGAGCTCAAATCAAAGCTACAGCGAAAAGAAGAGAAAGAAAACTGCGACATGAATGTTCTTAATGAATTGAACCAAGCGAAGACGAATCTGTGCAAGACAACTGAAGATCTAGCTGCTATACGCGAGTCCGTTGAGCTACTGAACAAGAGACTGGAAGAGGAAAGAGCTGCACTCGAGAAGACACGAGAGAGACTGAACTCAGAGAATGCAGCAGAGATCTCTAAGGAGATTCAGAGATTAAGCTATGAGGCTAAGGAGTTTAGTAAAACAGGAGAGGATGCGCGTTCTGCGGTTGATAAAGCAGTGGCTGAGATCGAACAAACGAGGAACAAGATCAAAGCTGCTGAGATGCGTTTGGTCGCTGCTAGAAAGATGAAGGAAGCTGCTAGAGCGGCTGAAGCAGTTGCAATCGCTGAAATCAAGGCTGTTACCAGAAGAAGAAGAAGAAGAGGAGACGGTGAAGAGACGCTGCAGGAGGAGATTCTGGCGAGGATAGAAGAAACGTCCCAAGAAATCAGAAGCAGCAGGAGGACGCTAGAGGAAGGTCTGGAGAAAGTGAATACCGCGAAAATGGAAGCAGAAGAGGGAAAATGGCAGTGGTCAGAGCAGAGGAGGAGATCATCATACACGGCCAAGTACAAGAACAGGAGAGAGACGCTTCTGATGGATGTAAACGGTCTCAATCTGATGATGAATGGCGACGGGACATCATCCTCAGTTGCTGTCTTGAAACCAACAATGTCGATAGGGCAAATACTCAGCAGGAAACTACTTCTTGCGGATGAGTCAGCGATGATGATGAACGGGAGAGTGTCGTTGGGTCAGATACTTGGAAAGACTAACAGTGGCAGAGATAAAAGTGGTGAACACAAGGAGAAGGAAAAAAGGTTCAATGGGAAGAGAAAGAGGTTTGGATTCGCAAACTTGTCTGTGATTTTGAACAAGGAGAGTAAGAAGAAGAATAAGAAGAAGAAGATAGCTTTGAACTTAAAATGATGAGTGATTGATTGACATGGTCCATCTTCTTCTTAGGAGTTTTTTAGGTGTTTGTGTGTCTTATTATGTTAAGCCATTGGGTTTCCATATGTTTTCTAATGTGTATTGGTTTATGCCTAAATAGTAAAATGAGATGTGATTTGTTTTTAAACGAAAAACGATTGTCGAATTTTATTAGTGTATTATTTCGTTAGATCTCTAACAAACTATGACATAAGATTTGAAGAAGTCGGACAACATTTTGCACGTCTCTAGTCAATCATGAACATGGCGACCAAATCAAAACTTGGTGAACAAAAAATTCAGTCTTGATCACAAATTGGATTATACTGCCAGTATTTAAAACCTAGAAGAAATAGTTGTGGCATATTCGAATATAATAGCCACAAGGTGATGCTGACGTGGAAGGATAATTGCTTGTGGTTTGAGAATACTTCTCATTTGACCTTCGATTATCATTATTACGCAATCGACCAATTCGACGGATCTGTTACTGATTGTTATCTTCTTCTTCTTCTTCTTCTTCTCCCAAGCCAGAATCATTTGATCGACATTTCTCAAAAAAGGTAAAAAGATATCTAAAATTTCGGTTGAATCTTCTTACCTTCTTGGCTCGAATCCGGCGTAGAGAATCTCAGGTGTGGTAAAGAAAGAGTCTTTGTTGAATCTTCTTACTTTCTGATCTTGTGTTCTATACCAGGAATCAATGGGACCCAAAGCTGCAACGTTGGTTATTTGCTTGCTGGGTTTGACCTTGCTTTCTGACGCTAGATCTTTCGCTGACTCCACCCTCTCAGGTACGAATTTCAGACTAAATTTCTGGGAAAAAACCATCTCTATCTACTTGTGCTTGATTGATTCTATAGAAGCTTGCACTTTAGAGCTCAATTTTAATGAAATAGTTGGCTGGAGATGATGAGGTAGTTGAATATTTCAGCATCCAATTTCCCCTAAATGAATAACTCAGATAGCCTAATTCAAACTCTTTATGGTTTAAAATTTCAAGACTTTTCAACTTTCTCTTTTGCCTTTGTGCAGAGCAAGTTTCCAAGAAGGAAAACGTTTGCACTCTGTGTGAGGAATATGTTACCGTTGCTCTCAGCTACCTTGAGAAAAATGAAACACAAGCCCAGATAATCGAGGATCTTCATGATCGGTGTTCCCGTATGCGCGGGTTTGCGCAGCAGGTTCTCTCCTTTTGCTGATGATGAACTTTGCATTTGTCTATATTTTCTTCTGTGGGTTGTTAATATCATAACAACTGTGTTGAATGATGATATGTTTTTGATGCAGTGCATAACTTTGGTCGACTACTATGTCCCTCTTTTCTTCATACAACTGGAGTCGTTTCAACCTGAAGATTTCTGCAAGAGGATGAATCTTTGTGACAAAGTGGTAGCCCTTGTAGAAGAAGCCCGTCAAGACAGTTGCGGTGTATGCCACAGGACTGTTTCAGAGATTCTCATCAAACTACAAGATCCCGACACGCAGGTGACTAGTAACTACAAGATGCTGACCTTATCTCTATCACATGATTTATTTTGTAACTTGCCGACTCATTTCTGCATTCTGTGTTATAGACTCATCATAGCACTCTGATTAAGCCATAAGAGTAACCACAATCACAGTCGAAGCTTCTACACGCTCGTATAGTCGTATTTGCTGTATTTTCTAAAATCACTCTACACTTAAAAGTGGTTAACGAATTATCAGGGCTTATCTGTGTCAACGATCCTCGTGTAGCCTTTTTTTTTCTTCTTCTTATAATGGTGACACGGTCCGTATACTGACTTTGTTTTCTCTTGATTATCCAGCTGGATATAGTTGAGCTGCTTCTCAAGGGATGCAAATCGTTCAAGAACTACGAGAAGAAGGTTAGAATAATCAAGTTCAAATATCTGATCTTGAGCTTGTGCAACGCAACTGCATGATTGTTGTAGTTTGCTTAGGCTTCTCTCATTTTACGGTGTTGTGTCGGTTGTTATTACAGTGCAAGAAGGTAGTGTTCGAGTATGGACCTCTGATCCTCGTAAATGCAGAGGAATTCCTTGTGAAAAACGACATCTGCACACTCTTACGCGCATGTCCAGCCGAGAAGACGGTTCTAAGGCAGCCTGGTTCGGCGGATTCTTGAATGTTGAAATTACCGTAATAGAAAACTTAAATTCTTGATGGTTCAAGTAGGAACACGAGCTGCTGTGTTTTTGTCCATATGAATTGTTGCAGACTTTGTGTACTATATGTATGGATTTAGACACCCTCCGAAACGTCTCTTTGCGTTTGTGTAAATAATGATCGCTACGACTGTATCTCTATCACGAAATGATTGTATTCTATTTTATCCTTTTTTGAAGTTTGTTACATTAATGGTATTCTGTGTCTTTTTCTTCATCGGTGATGTTTCTGATTCATTTTTTTGGCAAGTATCATTTGCTAAGTCTATGTTGTGTTATAGCCTTATAGGATAAAGAAGTATTCCTTTTAGTTTTCAAGAGGATTTGTCATATACAAGTTTGCATATGTTTCAAGAATCAATACACCGAGACAATTCACAAGATTTGGTTTCTTACTTGGTATCAGAATTTGTTTCTTCTGTGATTTTAGATTTGTTACAGAAAGTAAAAAGGGATTTTTCACAGAAATACATCAAATTACTTATTATTTATTCCAAAATAACTGAAATAAATTATGTCAACAAAAACAAAAAAACTGAAATAAATTTTACAGCGTAATATTAAACAAATAATCTGAAGGGCATTGCAATTCTTACATATGTTTGTCTGAAGGATTTGTGTATATATAAAAGATTTGCATATGTGGATCTACGAAATATCTCTAGCGTGCGCACGATTGGTACTACCGTACTAGGACTGACGTGGCCAAAAGTGTCAAGAAGATTGGAGAATATATATTTTTTTCTTTTCTTTTGTCTGAAGTACATAGAATAGAATCTAAATTAGGGTAGCAAAGGGTTGTAACCGGTTTCCCATTTTCAATGAAATGTTAAAAAAAGAAGAAGAGAATCTAGATTAGTGAGATTGGAAATAATTATTATTTTGGATGACCAGACCCCGGGCTGTACAATCCAACGACTCTGAAGACATTTTAATTATAATAAATCATTAAAACGGTCGAAATGACTTTATAGCCGTTGGTCATGTTTCTCTCGCTTACCGTTTTCTTTGGCGCAGGCCAAGAAGTAAAAACTAGCCGTTACAATAAACATAAACTAAACTTTTGTCTTTGTCTTCTTCCTCCGTCATTCGAACCATAATTACTCTTCGCTACAACACTCACTCACCCACATTTCCCTTTCCTATCTCACTACAAATCAAACTTCTCTCTCTTTTTGTTGTTGTCCTCCAAAAACAGAGGAAGAAGAACACAACAAATAACTAAAACTCCTGCTCTTCTTCATCTTTCTACTTTTTCGTTTTCTATTTTTTTTTTCTTTTTTGAAATGAATCAGCTATATAAAAGCCCATTTCGGATTTTAGATATTAGTTTCAATTTTTGCACGAGTCTCCTCTTGTGTCTCTCACTCTTGTCTGCTCAAGCTGTTGCAGGTGGTGGTGGTGGTCACTCCTGGGATGGGATCGTGGTGACTCAGGCGAACTATCAGGCGCTCCAAGCAATCAAACACGAACTCATTGACTTCACCGGAGTTCTCAGAAGCTGGAACGACTCTGCCTCCTCTACTGTTTGCTCCGGCGGCTGGGCTGGAATCAGATGCCTCCGAGGCCAAGTGGTCGCCATTCAGCTCCCTTGGAAGGGGCTCGGCGGCACTATCTCTGAGAAGATCGGACAGCTTCAGAATCTCAGAAAACTTAGCCTCCACAACAACGTCATTGCCGGTTCGGTTCCCCGTTCCCTCGGCTACCTCCGGAGCCTCCGTGGAGTCCATCTCTTCAACAATCGCCTCACGGGTTCGATCCCAGCCTCACTCGGCAACTGCCCTCTTCTCCAGAATCTTGATCTTAGCAATAACCAGCTATCTGGAGTCATCCCGGCTAGTCTTGCTGAATCCACCAGGCTCTATAGGCTCAATCTCAGCTTCAATTTACTTTCCGGTCCCCTTCCGGTTAGTGTTGCCAGATCATATACCCTCACTTTTCTTGACCTTCAGCATAACAACCTCTCTGGTTCGATACCCGACTTTTTGGTTAATAGCTCTCACCCCCTCAAAACGCTGAATCTTAACCATAATCTCTTCTCTGGAGCTGTTCCCTTGTCTCTCTGCAAGCAGGGATTGCTGGAAGAGGCTTCTTTAAGCCACAACCAGCTCTCTGGTTCCATTCCCAGGGAATTTGGAGCCCTTCCACACCTCCAGAGCCTTGATTTATCTTACAATTCAATTAACGGAACCATCCCAGAAAGTTTCTCCAACCTTTCATCTCTGGTTTCACTAAACCTCGAAAGCAACCAGCTCAAAGGCCGAATCCCAGATATCATTGATAGACTGCACAACCTGACAGTGCTTAACCTCAAGAGAAACAAGATCGATGGGACTATCCCAGAGAGAATAGGGAACATAACTGGAATCAGACAGCTTGATCTGTCTGAAAACAACTTCACAGGTTTAATCCCGTCCTCTCTAGTCAACCTGGCGAATCTTTCTTCTTTCAACGTCTCCTTCAACACCCTCTCCGGTCCTGTTCCGCCTATTCTCTCCAGAAAGTTCAACTCAAGCTCCTTCGTGGGCAACATTCAGCTCTGTGGCTACAGTTCCTCGACTCCGTGTCCTTCTCCTAATCATCATCATCCTCTCACCCTTTCACCTACCCCATCACAAGAACCAAGAAAACACCACAGAAAACTGTCGGTGAAGGATATAATTCTAATCGCCATTGGAGCTCTTCTAGCCATTCTGCTTCTGTTATGCTGCATATTACTCTGCTGTCTGATCAAGAAACGTGCCGCCTTGAAACAAAAAGATGGCAAGGACAAAATCTCTGAGAAGACAACATCTGCAGCTGCTGCAGCAACAGCATCAGCAGGAGGTGAGATGGGAGGAAAGCTGGTCCATTTCGATGGTCCGTTTGTGTTCACTGCCGATGATCTGCTCTGTGCCACGGCTGAGATCATGGGCAAAAGTACTTATGGCACAGCATACAAGGCGACATTGGAGAACGGAAACGAAGTCGCTGTGAAGCGGCTGAGAGAGAAAACAACCAAAGGCGTCAAAGAGTTCGAAGGAGAGGTCACGGCTTTAGGGAAGATTCGACACCCGAATCTTCTTGCCCTAAGGGCTTACTACTTAGGACCTAAAGGAGAGAAGCTCCTCGTCTTCGATTACATGTCTAAGGGTAGTCTCTCTGCGTTTCTTCACGGTAAGCAAAACAAAAACCCTATTTTTTTGGATTTTGATTGATTTGGTCATTTTCCTGATTTTGAATTTGGGAATTGAAATCAACAGCTCGAGGACCAGAAACCCTAATTCCATGGGAAACAAGGATGAAGATAGCAAAAGGAATCGCTCGTGGTTTGGCTCACCTTCACAGCAATGAGAACATGATCCATGAGAATCTAACAGCCAGCAATATTCTCCTGGACGAGCAGACCAACGCCCACATCGCCGATTACGGTCTCTCGAGGCTCATGACAGCCGCCGCCGCCACAAACGTGATCGCAACCGCCGGAACGCTGGGATACAGAGCGCCGGAATTCTCCAAGATCAAGAACGCAAGCACAAAGACGGACGTATACAGCTTAGGGATCATCATACTGGAGCTCTTGACGGGGAAATCACCAGGAGAGCCGACGAACGGGATGGATTTGCCTCAGTGGGTAGCGTCGATTGTGAAGGAAGAGTGGACCAATGAGGTGTTCGATTTGGAGCTGATGAGAGAGACGCAAACCGTTGGAGACGAGCTTCTGAATACTCTGAAATTGGCGTTACATTGTGTTGATCCGTCGCCAGCGGCGAGGCCAGAAGCAATTCAGGTGGTGAATCAGCTCGAGGAGATCAGGCCGGTGACTGAGGCCGAGATGGAGACGACGCCGATTGGAGCCGGCGGTGAAGGAGCTAAAGATCCACAGTCAAATGAGGAGGATTGAAGAAGGGAGAAAAAAGGAAGAAGCAAAATATATATACTTATAAACAAACACATTTAATATTTCATTATTCTTTGATTCAAGTAATTTGTAGATACAAATGGTTTCAAGTTTGTGTTAGTAATGTTATTCGATTATCCTTTCTTTTTTGTCAACGTAATACAATAATTGATTTTTGAGTTTACGTAATTTCTGTTATGATTTATTTACAAATCAAAAGGAAATAATTAATTTTGTTATGATTTATTGGATACAACTATTCACCGATGGCAACGTGACTCATATTTACAGAAGATCTCGCGGAAAGTAAGCTTTGGTACTATTCATTCAGACGAACCTCCAAATCGATCAAGCACGGAAGAAACTAACTCACCTTACACAGAGACAACTTATGATGAAACTAATCAACAAAAACAAAATCTTTTCATTTTTCTCTTCACTCTCACGTTTCTTGTTCCATATTTTCCTTAATCGTGTTGCCTTCACAACATCAAAAACTTCTTACGACTTTACTTCTTATTTAATTTTCGTTATCAGTTATGCACGAGTGGATGGGAAATTATTGAACGAAAACACATCTAACCAAAATTAATTTATCTGTTTTTGAACAAAGAGCTGAGCAAATAGACAACACAAGTCGACCATGATGGATTCATTGTTAGTTTGGAGAAGATTTCAAATTCACAAAAAAAAACAAAAAATACACACAAAATACCATCAAGAGTATTACAAAAATCACACAAGTCACGACAACGAAAACGATGAAATGAGTTGTGGTTGAAGTCTTCTTCAATCAATCACAGAGTGGATCAAAATGGAAACCTCGTCTGTCGTTGGAACTGCATCTTCTGCTATTACCCAAAAAAAAAAAAAACAAGTTAACGATAATAATTTCATTCGAAGCATCAATTTCGAGAGCAACAAGAGACACTTGCGCATAATAATTTTCCACAAACTCGGCACATATCAAACACTTGGGCAGAAAATCTAAATGACCATACCACCACACGCGTGTTCAATTTTATTTTTGATAGAGCGGAAGCTTCTAGGATAGGCTAGAGATCAGTTGATTCCTCAGAATACCGGATAACTAGGGATAAACGCGAGGTTATTCGTTTAGTCTGAGAATTCCCGAATAAACCAAGTCTTCTTGAACTCCAAAGCAGGTTGGTAGTTTATCTCTGATTCCACGAATCCTCAGAGTCCACACATCCCTATATGTGTGTGAAGGGATGCGACTCTGTGCCATTTTACCATTTTGCAAGATTAATCCATTTTAATTATAACAACAACTAGGAATCATCATGTGGTTATAGAACCATTTTAAGAAACCATCGAATCTGAAATTAAAATTTTGTTTTTTTGTCAAAAGAACTTTTAAGTAATTTTGATTATATATAGTAAAAGTAATACATGGATTATTCTAAGGCTAGCTGCATCAATTTTGGCTAAAAAGCCTTATGTTTTATACATGCTTTTTCCTGTTTTAGTGTTATTAACCACCACATCGTGTCACAACCGTATACAATATAGTGTAATAACAAGTACCATAATTCAACTAGTTATCTTTTGTAATAAACTTGGGTTGCAAGTGAATGTGGGAAGAAGGAGAAAATGCGTTTTTGACGCCACAGATCCTATGCTTAGTGCTCCAAGGCAGCAACACTTGCAACCCACAAGCTTTTGGTGAAAAACAAGACTGCCTCACCGTTGCACTCAAATAAGAGAGCTTCTTCTTCCTCTTTTGGCTAGCCGCTGATGTCACGGCGGCTAGAGCTGCTGCATCCGGCAGAAACCGCTCTATTATGTAACTCGGTGACATGTCTTCGCTCCGCTCTGTGCTCTCCATTGTTAAGTAGCCGTTTGATTCACCTCCTCCGCTGCTTCCATCATCCGATTCCGTGACGCTATCTTTTGGGGGCTCGACCATGTCTATGGCTTGCGTGAGAGACAAGACATCCACCGCGTCTGGGTCGGTTTGATGGAAATGTTCTTGATTATCGCGTTTCTTCAGACGCAACAATCTAGCTGGTGTTAAACCCTCGCTGGCGTCATCGAAGTCGTTGTTTTCCCCATTAACGTGGATCTAATATATATCATGCAGAACAAGTCACAAAACCAATTGACGATAAGTAGATTTGAAGACCTAAAACGAAGAGAAAACAAGAAAAGTTGATATGGTCCAGAGAATAAAACCTTCAATCTTCCCGGGGGAAGTTTGAGGCGAGGCGTCTCAGATTCAGCGTCAATTTTCAAGAGAGACAAGTTCTTGGGCATCCCGGGAGTGGTCTCCCAGCAAAACGGAACAGAAGCTTCAGGAAACTGACCTGGAAGCTTCTCTTGGGTGACATGGCGTTTCGTCGACAAGAGGGGAGCATTGAAGTTTAGCCTCCGAGATCTGTTCATATCCATCATCTCTTCAACCGTAAGAAACAATATCATCTGGGGGAAAGAGATGTTTCTTGTTTGCGAATCCAAGAAGGCAATTTTTTTTTAGTTTGAGGGGAGATTTAGTTGTATGGAAACACTTATGTATTTTGTTAGCTGAAAGTTGAAATTTAATGAGAAGTTGCTAAAAGTTTGAAGCTTTCTCGTGTGTTCAAAACCGATATTTGTGGCCTCTTTATTGTGTTCACAAGAGAGAAAGAAAAAAAGCTCAGAGATTGAGAACACAGAGAAGCAGAAAAGCTTTAGAAAAAGTTAAGTCTAGCTCCAACCATGTCCATGTGGTCATAAAATCTACCATGAAACCAAACAAGAGCTTTAAAAACACAAAGCCAAAATTAGAAGTAAGGCGGACTCGAACCCTGGAAATGATGTCGCTGTTAAGATGTTGTAAACAGAGCAAGATGTTGAAATTGGATAATATTTTGAAACATGTTGAAATGTATGAATGAGTAGTCTCTTTGTTTTCTTGTTTCAGGAGGATAAAAAACACATCCCCGGATGCTTTGAGAATCAATACAAGAAACATGTAAAAAATAAAGTAAAGAAAGTTACAGATACAATTACATAATTCCAGTAAAAAATAAATAAAAGAAAGAAAGAAGCAATAATACATCTAGAAATAGGACAGAAGAAGAAGTCCAATTTCACCAGAGGTAAGTTCTTCTTCGTGGTTCCCTTTTTTGGCCAGAAATCGTATTATCTGTAGCAGCAAGAAACACTCTCTGCACTACTATAGTATCCTCACCCCCCAATAACCAAAATTAAAGAAGAAAAATATAAAAAAACGTTTCTATTTACAGTAGCTATGCTTGCTTTTCTCTGGTTCACTCAAACCGAACCTTGTTCGATTGCTCAGTTTCTGTTTTGCAGAATAAATGAAACAGTGTAGAAGCATACCAGGAGGGAAGAAGAGAAGAGCTTTGCCCATCCAACTAAATGATAGTTTTGTTTCTACTTTTGCTCGGTAGCATTTGGTTCACGTGCTTTGTGGTAGAGCTCGAGTGTGTCTGCATGACTTGGATCAATACACAATGCTGCTTCACAATCTTTGATAGCAGCTGCTCCTTCTCCCATGGAATCATAGAATGCTGCTCGTAGATGTAACAGCTGGAGATCGGGTTTAAAGGATATGGCCCTCGAAAGCTCGTCTATGGCTTCATTTTCTTTGTGGTCGTCCATAAGAACTGCAACCAAGAGTTCAAATTAATCTGGTCTTAGCAAATTGAATACAGTATGAAAGTTGATAAGAACAGAAGCTGTAAAACTACTTTTCTTGTTCATATTCACCAAACCAAGGAAACTGCAAATCATTCCGGTTTAGGATAAAACAGTCATTTCTATTTCGATATCCAGAAAGATGAAGCTTTTTATCATAAGTAAAGCCAAGGTATCATTCCCAGCACAGAAAACTTTGTTCAAGCTTATGAAAATCTCAGTTGTTTCATTTCATGTGTCAGGTCATAAATTCTCATTTCTGCTTTCATCAACAAACATATACAGGGTTCTAAGTTTTCTAACACTTTTTTTTCAGGATCCATACAAAAAAGGATGAGCAACTGGTGTCCTGTTTCTCGCATTCAATTCTAAACAAAAAAAAAAGAGAAAGAAAAGGAGAAGAAACTAGCTGGGTGTGTAATCAGCGTACCTGCGGCTCTGTATCTGTAAGGGTAGGTCCGGAGAGGGTCTAGTTGTGTTGCCAGGCTAAGGTCGCTCTGTGCCATCTCGCGGTCACAATATTCAGAGCGTTTCTCATATGCTGACGCATTGTTCTGAGCCTTTTCTATTAGCTTTGTCATCTCATCATAAGCAGCTTTCCGTTGGTTTTTCAGATGATAAACACGAGCAAGACCTTGGTGAGCGCGAGTGTGCTTGATGGTGAGTGCGTTCGTATAGCAATCAGCTGCAAGATCCAGCTTATCACAATCCACATATACGCTCCCCAGGTTGTTCAAAGCCTGCCAGCAATTTCAATAAAGCAAAGTTCAAGATATTGAATCATTACTATGGTAATGTCATTAGATTTAGTTGGATAACCTTTTGACCAAATAGGCAAATATACTACGTTTTTCTAGGATAGTTGGTTCCTGAGATGCGACCACATTCCAATATCAACAAATTATTCTAGACACACAAGTCCAAAATTCCTAAAACTTGGATTCTGAAACTATGGCAGTCTGAGGGACAATCTAACAAGTAAACCGTCCAGAGAAAGAAATGAGAATCGAATTACTTAAGTGAAAAGTGTTGAAACTTTTTTTACTTACTTGTCCCTTACGGAGACCATCTGAGGGGCACCGAAGTGCTTCGTCAAGGAGATTGATAACGTAATTTGAGGACTCCGGGTCCAGCGTAGAGTCCGCCAGAGCATAAGCTTTAAGGAAAAATGCTTCAAAAGATCTTTGAATGGAAATGGATTCCTCCGCTTTGGCCAGGGCCTCCTCGCGGTGGCCTGTATCATACAATATCCATCCTTCATACACAAGTCTTTCATGCTCCGACTTTGAATGGTTTCGAGCCAGCCTTAGACTACGCATTGCTGCCTTTTGACAATTTAGCCTGTCAGTATACAACCACCACTTGTTAAATCCAGGTAGCGTCTGACACAAAATTGGCACTGTAAGAAAAAAAAAATTCATCGAGAAGTGCAAAGAGAGGTTAATACCGTAGCAGAAGAAGAGACTGTCTGAACCGTAAAAGGCTCTTCCCTGGATCATTTGCTAGCATATGATGAACAACCGCTAGAGATCCAATATCATCCACAGACGACCAGCGATCATACAGCTGCATCCAACAGTCAGCCTGGCTCCACTGTTGGGCTAGCGGACGGAGCAGCTCCACCATATGATCACCATGGATTTTCCAGTTAAACATCATAAAATTCGGCTCCAATGTCAAAAGCGCTCGAATATCTTTCAAAGCACCCTCATAATCCTCCATACCGATAGAAATCCATGCTCTCATCTCCAGACAGTCAGGAGAGGCCTTGAATCCAAGAATCTTGTTCAGTTCCGAGATGGCAGCCCCAAACTGGTTCTCCTCCACCAAAGCCACTGCCCTGAATTTGTAGGGGAATGTCAAAGTCGGGTCTAACTCGGTAGCTGTATCCAAATCTAGCAGCTTTTCTTTACCACTGCAATACAAGGACCTCTCCTGGTGCATCCACCCAGTAGCCGTGTAATCCGAAATCAAGGAGTTGATGATCTTATAAGCCGAGTACCTATGGTCACGCTTGAACTTAGACCTGGCAACCCCCACGAGGGAGTAAAGATGACCAGCTTCAACCGCTGTGTTAAACCATCTCTGAGCATCCTTATATTCTTTCCTCTCCAGCATCACCACCCCTAATTGGTGGTACGCAAGCTGTTTCTCCCAATTTTCCACCGCGCATTCAACCAAACGTTCCAAAAGCATCACAGTTGTGTTGGATTTCATATCATCTTCCATAGCAATCTGGCTTAAGAAAAAGTATAATGTAAAAGAAGCGTGGCCAAGAGACGCCAGTCTTTCCCGTCCCTCGGCGCTGCAGAAGATCTTTATAACGTTTGGATTATGCATAGAGCTCGGCAATTCCCTGAGAAAAACCTGGAGACAAGCTGCCACAAGAAGATACGCAGCCTCTTCCAATCCATACTCGATCAACAACATTGCCTCGTCTAGATTATTAACAAGATGTGCCAAATGCGAATCGCAAGCGGATTTCAATTCATCGCAGCAGAACCGATTCGCCAGCTTGAGAAGCTCCAACACAACATTAGGAGGGAAGTTCTCTAACCTGCTGGTCCTGCTGAATATCTCTGCAGCTCTCATCCCTTCGACAGAGATTCCATTGTGTGTAAAATTGATCGTCCCTTGTTTCATTTCTCTAAACCCTCCGTATAGCATTGCCTTGAAAGGTCTCGACAAAGACGCGATTTTGTACCTTACACAATGAACCTCTTCGTCACCGATACAGAAGGACATGTCATAGTCTTCTTCGTCAGAAGTCGAACATTCGGGAACATTATCATTGTTAATCTCTGATCTGGAAGCTCCGGAGCAGACACATGGATCGTAGACGGATTCCGGGTCATACCCGGAAACAAGGGTCGCCTTTGGGCATTCCAAATTTCTGCCGCAACAATCCATAGAGGTTGTTCCGATTAGCTCGTCCTCTCTCCTCTCGAATCGGAGCCACGACGCTAAGACAACCTTCGCGTGAACGTCCACGGCGTGCTGCCTAGACGACCGGAGACTCCGCCGGAAAAGTTTCGGATCAGAGAATCCCCGGAATATGGCACACTGTTCTAAATAGGCCCCAGATTTCTCGAATTGCGGGCAATTGTCGATGCGACGGTAGACTTCGGCCATTTTCCCGACCAAATCGACGAATTTCAAGCAAGGATCGATCTGCGGTTCAAGCAGATCCGTGACGGGGAGCCCGCACGGAAGGAGCGACTCAGGGGACACGACGGCGTTTGCTTGAATCGGAGGCGGATATGTCCGGCTAGATTTGGATCGGACCGAATTGACACGGAGATGATCTTGAAGATGCTGTAGGAACTTGTCGCCCACTCCTCCTCCCCCTCCGGTACCGCCGCCACCGCCGCCGTTACCAGGTGGAGGAGGCGGAGGAGGAGCCGATGGATTAAGAGCGTATACTTGCGTCCCTTTACAACCTTCTGCAAGCTTCAAACTTCGCATTTTCGTGAATAGATTATGCTGCATCTTCAATCAAGCAAAACCCCGAATCGAAAAATTCAAATTCATAACCCCAAATTCCGAAGATCTGACTAATGGGATTCGGGCAAAAACAAATAAGACGAACAGAAACAAAAATCAAGATTTACAATTTCGCCGTCACCTTAAACAATCCCGGAAAATTAATCGGAAATCGGGAGATTAGATCATGGGAGGAAAAAAAAAACAAAATTTCTCCTCTATTTCAAGAAATATTTCAACAATTTTCTTTCCTCACGAAAACTTAGCGAAGCTGCTCGCTTGCCTCTCCTTCTCCTTCTTCTCGGAAATCGTGTTTTTGCAGTGTAAGTTTCATCGATCCGGTTCGTTTTTTTTTTGTTTGTTCCCACTAATTTACGAATCTTTCCGTAAAAATAGAGAGAGGTAATTGGAGGAAGATTCTTCCTCCGCTCGATCGCTCGCTCTCTTCTCTCTCTTTCTCTCTCTCTCTCTCTCAGTTTTGGTTTATTGTTTGTTTTTGTTTTTTACCCTTTTGTTTCAGAGAGTCATGCGTTCTAATAATGCAAAATTATTATTTATTTTTTTTTTAAGTTTATGTGTGTTTGTGGCATCTTTTTTTATTCGTGGTTTTTGCTTTTTTGCTTCTTTTTTTTTGTCCTCTTGTTAGCTTTGTGAAAGTAATTGATTAATTAGTTTATTTCCATTATTCGTTAAAGCTCAAATTATCCTCTCCATTTTATATGAGACGTTATCAACTGCCGTTTCTTTATTTCTTAGATTTCGCGGCACTTTTTACATCTTCAAAAGGTTGAAAATGCATTATAATTCGCTCAAAGTACTGCCCTTTATTTACTTTAAGTCTTTAACAGTTTTTTTTTCTGCGACACACTACTTTAACAGTTTAGCCTCACTTTTCTTAGCATATTTGTTCGAACTTACAATTAGATTATTTTTTTCTTCTGTTTAGTCCAAAATGTGTATGTATATTTACTCATTATATTTCATTACTTTTAACCATTTTGTTCGGCTTAATTCAAACTTCTACTTTTTGGTGTTTCTTCTGCTTCCACTTGTTATTAAACAGATAAAATAAATTCTAAAAAACATTGATATCTAAATTCAAATCCGATAGCATATATGTTGTTGACAAAAAAAATTATAACATTGGATAATATTTCTATTACATATGATTAAAAAACAAAAGTTTATCCGATTACCAAAGGCTTTGAAGTAGAATGTGTAGATGGGTGGATTTCATCAATCTTTGGTGTTTTATTTTACAAAAGTGGCAACTAATTTTGTCTTCCCATTTGACAAGATGTAATATGTGAAGTAAACTAAGTGATACATTTTTTATTTTATGTAACTCACAATAAAATGCTTCATTTTCATTGTGATTTCAGTAATGGCTAACTACTGTAATGTTGTAAATTAGAAGAAAAACTTTTGCACATATTAAAGATTAGTCTGAACTTTTATTCAAAATATTTCGGTAATAAAAAAATATTGGACTCATGGCTTTGTAACTTTAACTGAATAAACCACAACGATGAAATTTTTATTTATTTTTAACGCATTTATTTTTTAATAACTATTTTCACTAATCTTTTGATTATTTGTTTAGATTAACATGTTTTTGTTTAGTTGCATAATATATAATTTAATTTATTAAAAATTAAAATCGTACATTCTTTTGACAGGATTTGTTTCGTTTGTCATTTAAATATAAAATCACTCAAATCAGTTATCGGTTAAAATCCGTTAAAACTACAATCGACTATTCAAAACAAAAAAAATCATTCCTTTACCATATAACTTATAAGTCTTTAATTTTGTCTACTAGTCGACTAGTTTTAAATTCCAAAAAAAGCCACCATAAATCTGTCAGAATCTTCCATAAACAAATTTTCTGGAGAGATTCGTTGCTATGATTTATATTGATTAAATCTCTTTATTTAGCCCCAAAAGTAAAATTTTGAGGCTACCACATACCGGTGTGCGTGTCCATAAAACAAAATTATATTATTTGCTGATGTTTTTCTCAACGTAAGAAATGATCATAGAGTATTTTAATTGAAATATTTTGTTGTGACAGAACATAATAAATGGCGAGAAAAAATAATAATTATATGTGCTGTTAGATAGCCGGCAAATGGCGGATGCCACCCATATTGAGCGGCGAAGTCATGTCAACACGTTTTACTGTTAATTGTTATATATTTATTTATGGTTAAGGAAGTAATCGTAATTAAATCTGTGCTAAGATATGATTAAGTCTGATATTGCTGGTGGATTAGTTTGTGTGATGGCATAAGAATATTATTATATGCATATGTATAATTCCTTGGAACATAACATAATTGAGAATGAAACATAAGGTCATGTGGGTGAGACAGCTAAGAATGTCGTTTGGGTAAACAAGGAATTTTATCCAAAAGCACGGATCGTACTATACACTTTTGTACATTACCCACCAAAATCACTTGTCTATTTCTCTCTGTCCCACCTTTTATTTCACAATTCTCTCTCTTCTTGTTTTACTATGTTCCCAATAAAAACATATTCTTACACAATTTCTTGCATAAATGTGGGCTCAATACTTATCTACATACCAATCAAATCAGTATTTCCGGTTTTAGTCAAGAGACATTGACAATTTTGGTGAATTTGTTTGTGACTCACAAGAATGATGGTTTTTTTTTAGATATGCAAGAGATATGAAAAAGCTCCTACGTCTTGTGAAATTTTCAGGCAAGTTATCCCAATCAGAAAATTTCTTCTATTTTAAGTTTTAAGTTTGGATGCTCAACATTCCATAAGCCGTTTATTCGATTAAACTCGATAAATTTATTTGAAAAAGAAACTATATGAATCGATCCATTTAACAATTCAGTCAATCTAACTTAAAATGGGCCAATGGATTAACCCAATCCACCAAATTACACATTTAACAACCAATCTATTTGGACTGTAGGTCAGATCGGATCAGCCATTTTGGAACACATTTTAAAATGACTAGTTCCTAAGTGTGATTGAAAAGACTGTAAAAGCATCTATAACTTTCTACAACATTCTCTCTATCAGTCGAAACTTAGACGCATATGAACTCCAACCAAAATTCGCAGCCTCATATCTTACAACTACGACATTAACCAAATCGGTCGCTATAAAAGAATATTTAACCACTTCATACAATAACATGTATTCAGACACTAAAAATACTATATAAGGACATTCGAGGATAAAACCGATATTTATATGGTCATTTCCTCATTTAAACAATAATGAAAAAGAACAAGCAATTTTTTTATTTTATTTTTGGCAACGTAACAATAATCAAATGTCAGTCAAATTTCTCCCAATCTTGAGTTACATTAGCAGAAGGCGAAGCTGGCGGAGGAGGGTTCAAGCTTCCCACGCCGTTTCCGAACGATTCCCACTCGGTGCTTACAGCTGCGGCTTTGCTCTGATCCACAAACGGATTTGAACATCTTGCCTTCAACGTATCCACAATCTCCTGCAACTTTTGGACCCTACGTACCTGCCAACGCAAACCCAATCAATCTATATAGCTATGCTTAATTTAGTCTGAAGATAGAAGAAAGATCTCAAGTGATTCACTGGAGCAAAACATGTACGTCTCAAATCTTAAGGATCCCAATGTATCATTAACAAAAACGATACCTGGAATCCAAATGTATCTTTACCAAAGTCTACATTTAGATCATTGCAACTCATCCCCAAAGCCTCACAACTTACAAGTACCCGATGTATATAAGTATCATATTTCTGAACACTCATATATCTTTCAACTCTAATGACACTCTTATCAGTAAACATGTTTTTTATGCACACAGATGAAGAAAATATTAAACTAAAAGCTAACCTCTGCCTTTCGCTGTACTCTAGCTTCCCCTTCTGCCTCGATGCCATCCAATTTGAGCAACTGCCTCATGAGAAGCTCTGCAGTCATGTCAAACTCCTCCACCGCAACTTTCGTCCCTCCATTCACCGCAACTTCCAAAGCAACAACCTAGTTTTTAAAAAGAAACAAAATTTGCTCAACCACAATCTATCCTTCCTTTCCTACAGTATCAACCAAAAGATGCAGCCTTAACTCTCACCCTATCCGAGAGCCTATCGACCTCTCCTGTGACTGCCATAACTGCAGCAATAGCCTTTGCCATCTCTTCGGTCATCACAGGAGGCTGTTCAACTTGTTCCACTCTCTTATTAGGATCCTCCACGAGGACAACCTTAGACGCATCCTTAACACCAGCAGCTTGCAATTGCTCAGCATCATCTTTCTCAACTCCCCTGAACAAAATCTTCAGTTCACTAGCCTCCAACCCAGTTTTCTGGACAAGGGCTTTCTTCACATCCCCTGTTATCACATTTCGAGCCTAAAGATATCAATCTTTAACTCCATTAAAACAACTCAAGGAAAAACGAGATAAAGCAAGGAATTTCATTAGTCTACAATGAATCCACACGAAAACGTCTACGCACGCTGAATCCTCAGCCTTGGGGTTATTCGAAATTTGAAGGTAATGGATCAGAATAAACATAATTTTCCTAAACTCGACGACAGAGAAATGGTGGGGAAAAATCTGAAAACGGATTGGGAAAAATGAGCTGCTGACGAAACAAGAGCGTCTCACCGAAAGTGGCGTGGGCAGAAACATGAAGATCGTGCTGCGATGAGCCATGGGAAACAGTAATCCTGATGGTCTGACCAAAAACGGCGGAAGCAGAGTCGGGATCCTGGAGGGGTTGGTCGGAGGAGGCGGCGTCGTCTCTTCGTTGGACGAGCATACCACCAGGTCTCACTTCCCACTCCGAATCGTCGGTTGAATTATGCATCATCGTTGTCGAAAGGAGATCGGAGTAGTAGAATGGGATAAAAACCCCCTCGACCACGAAATTAGGGTTTTCGCAGTGTATGGAAGTATTCACCTCCTCATGCCATACAATTTCTCCACATAGACGGCTTTTCAATTTCTTTTATTTTCTTTTTTCCCTAATTAGAATTTTTTTAAGGACCCTGTCTCTGGAGTGATGTGGAAAAAATGAGTGAACAAAAATTAGCTTGACACAAAAATGAACAAAATGACGTACAAAAGTGACAAAATATCTAAAAGTTGTTTACATTTTAGTTCGCTATACAAAATATGCATTTGTGTCTATATACAGATGAATATGTGTACAGGACTTAATTTTGTTTTAAATTATAAAACAGTTAATTCTTCCTAAAGAGTAAAGAGATAATAGTGCTAAGAGTTCTCATGTTGCCATCATTTTGGTATTGTACATATTTATTCAAAATAAAATTGTGAAACAATATGAAAGTTGGTTTATGGTCATTTTCTTTACGACCAGAGCACCGGCAGCTGAAATGGAACTAATTTACTTGTTCTGGTTTCCGGTTCGAGAAGCTATAGACCTAATACGGACAATGGCAATCGAACGATTTGACCAAGCCTCTGGAGCTTACGGAAATTGGAAACAGCAGCGACAAAAAACCGTGATGGTTTCATTACCTACTTGACAGTTAGTTTTTGTCATGCACTGAGAAGCTATATAACTCCCACAAGAAATTTGTCATGCACTGAGAGAGACTGATGCAGATGTGTGAAGGCGCAATAAAAGATGCAAAAGCAATAGCGAACAATCAATACTAGTTGGTGATCAAGTGCCAACGCAGAGGCAAATGACATGATTCCAAGGCTCAAAACTTTAAAAATGCAATTCTAGATGCAATAGAGGCACAGAACGACTCAAAAGTACAAACTTGAAATCTTCAGAGCCAGATTGCCTAGTTGAGCATAACATACATAAAAGGAAATCCCTAGCCATCTTCGAGATTGTCAAAAACCTCAACCATTCGTATATAACGACGATATAAGATCTTGAAACACCCAGAACGACAAAAGAGGAAACTCTGGAAAAAAGATTGTATCTGTTTTCAACTCTCTTGTCAATAGTACCTACTTCCTAGTAATGATATGAATAAGGTCACACAAGATTCTACTTTGGTAATAAGCTTACAATCACTGACCTGAAACCTGGTCAAGCTGATGCTAGCTTCACCAGACAAATCCAGTATGTGTGCAGAAACAACAACAAACAAAACATCCAAAAACAAAAGGAATCAAGCAGCAAATTTGATCCCTCATAAAAGTGTCATCTTTATTTGATCGATATAACAAGAAAAATAGATTAGCTTAGCCTTGTGGGATCAGACAAAGCTAATGTATAGTGTATCTCGTTTCTTCTCCTAATTCTCAAGTAGACTCAAAATCAAATCTCTGTATTCCAGGAATAAACCCTCCGATCTTCCTACTCTTTTTTTTTCGGAAACTATAATCGAATATAATATCATAAGATGAACAATTACCCACCAAATGCTCGAGCTTGGAAAACTTTGATAAGCTGAAAAGAATGTAAATATACCATCTAAGAAGCCACTTTAGCCGCTTGTTCAGTCGCCTGATTAGCTTCGATTATCTTCTTATTCTTCTCGATCGCCGCCGCAACCTCCTGTGGCATATACTTTTCGTCGTGCTTAGCCAGAACTTCCGTTGCTGAGAAGAAGCAATCGAGGTTCCTTGCTTTCTGCGAAACGGGTTTTGTGGAAACCTCCTTCTTCACTTCATCGGTAAACGGCTTGATGAATCCTTCAACCACAACGGAATGACCTTCTCTGAACAGATCCGGTAAAGATCCCTTGTACCTGACTAATATATCCGTGATCAGATCTGTGATCACGAACTCCATCTCCTGAGACGCCGCAGGCTGCGCGACGCTGCCTTCTAGAACCAGACCTCCGAGCCTAAACTTGTTCTTAGTCGGATTCTCTGCGAATTTTTCCATAGCGTCTGATGGCGTCAGGTAGAAGACAAGCTGATCCTGGAACTGATTAAGAACGATAACCACGAAGCCGGCGATGCAGCTGAAGGTTAGGGCGTAGGTCCATAAGCGGCGATTCTGCATCTGACGCGCCTTGGCTCCTATGTCGACCTTCTTAGGCCGCGTTGGGCCGCGACGGGCGATTGAGAGAGATCGGAGAACGGTGAAGGACGACAATCGCGATGGATCTGGTGAGGCGGTGGTCAACGAATAAAGCATCGGCGTCGGAGATTCGAAGGATGATGGTGAGATTTGAGGATGTCTTTGAATTGAACGCAGGATCTGAGAACTCCGGCGGAACATGAATCTAGCCGCCATTTAGTGAATCTTCGAAGACGCAGCCGCGATAGAATTTCCTGGAGAAATTTCTCGAAGGGAATCAAATTCCGAGAAGTGAGAGAGGTTTATGGGGTTTTCTTTCTCCTTGGATGGGAAAAAGAAGCCACAAGCCGCCCACTGAACTATGGACCACGTCAAGAACCTCTGCGTGGTTTAGAGGGTTTTAAATCACAGAGCATCTGCTATTTACCCGGGAAACATAATTTATTCATAAGAAGAAGCGCCAATCAAAAATCTTCCCTCAACAAACTTCTCCTTAGAAAAATCCAGTCTCGAGAGTAATTTGGCTGGTCTTTTCTTTTCTTTCTCGCAGCAAACGTAATCACTTTTATTAATTAATCGACAACATGTTCTGCATCTAGTATGGCCAAAAAAAATGCTTACCAATTCCCTTGTGTAAGACTTAGACGTCTCACAGCCTCAAGACCATAGATACACTAATGATTTATATATAAGTATATATAAGTGATCAGGTTACTCGCTATTTAGTATACTCTTCGATGATATGAGGTTTTAGTTTTACGCTTGCAACTTGCAAATCAAGAGGCACCTGGTGCTATCATAGCTTACCGTTCAAAATTCAAAGAGTGATTTGTTAGGTAACACAAACTGAACTGTATTAGAGCTATTGGCTTGATCGGTATGCAACATTGCTGGCAACCAAAAACTATATTCTAAAATATCTCTGATTCCTGACTGAGATAGCACGTTTAGGACAAGCCAAGCAGATCAATGCCAATGAACATTCAGAAAAGGGTTTGTGCAGATAAGCATTTTTTTTGTTCCTTTTTCTAAGAAGAGACTCTCTGAAACTCAAACATACAAAGAAAGTAGTACCTCAAAGTACCAAAAATTCTTTAAAAGAAACAAAGAGAGATATCCTTCTCATTCTTGAGCATCACTACTCGCTTCCATTGGCTCAGCCTCCGTTGAGCCCTCCCCTTTCTCTCCTGCCTTCTTGGCTGCAAAACAGCATGAATCTTTACTTCTCAACACCAATATGTGGATCATATTTTGTGGTAAAACTCTGGCAATTTATTTCGAATTTCATACCTTTCTTCTTCTTGCCACCACCCTTCTTCTTTTTGATACCCAAGGCTAACCACCCTTTGATCTCCGGGTCATCGATGGTCTTCGTAGGTTGAAGCTCCTGAAGTGTATGTGATGTGATCCTATCCGATCCATTTGGCATCAACAAAACTGTGAATTTAATCTGGGCAACAAAATCCCCTGTTGAAAATTAACCAATTATGACGTAAGCACCAATGTCAAGATTCATCTAAAGGAGGTTTATGGATCAAAGAACCTTCATCTACTTACCAGGTTTCTCGTAAAGAACAGGATATGGTTGCAAATGACCATGGTTCACACACTCCACAAGTCCAAGACGTGCCCTTTTCTCCTCCAGTGACCTGTATTGATCGTTTTTCAGGCAAACGTTAGTAGGTGAGATAATAATTTAAAAAAATATAAAATGCTTAAGAAGGTACAAAAGACACCTTGCAGTGAATGGCATATAGGGGAACTTCTGATTAATTTCGCTGATTATGAATCTGGAGGCCTTCATCTTCAACTGATAATTAACACTCTCATCTTTCTTGTAAATAGTTGTTTGCCTCTCGTCTAATAGCTTCGGCTGCAAAAATCAAAGATTGTGAGCACAGTGGCATTAGAAAAAGCTTCGCCCATGGTCATCAAGACGAGATCAACAAAAGCAATTACCTTGCCATCACCAGTGCTTGCCACAATATCAATTGCATACACTTCATTCTCTTGGAATTCCACATCATCAACCCTTGTTTCTGGACTGGATACACTTAGGACAACTTTGCTTCCATCTATCAATTTCTGTTTCAATTGGTGGGAAAGAACCCCTTCAACAATTTTGCAGTCATAAGCTGCAGCCACCTTCTGAATAGCTTCAGTGACATCATTGTTCTACCACAAGAAAAAAGAACTTCAATTGTCTCGATTGCAGTATGTTGTAGGGTTAAACATGAAATTACCAATTCGTAGCAAGAAATTTTGTTAATAAAACACCCCCATATCAGAGTAACTATGACATAGAAGCCTCATTTGGACGTGAATCCATAGTATTCTTAGTGAATATTCATCCTAGGGGAAACACGTGAAAAACTTATCCAGAATCAGCAAACCAGTATATTCTTCCAGAAACATGAGGGAAAAAAATAAGGAAATGAAAAACAGTAAGATCCCTTTGGAGAAATTTCCACACCTAACAGTCAGTCTAAAAATTAGAATTAAAAGTTCCCATCAGAGAAACTATGACAAAAAAGCATCATATGGATAATAATCCATAGCCAATAGTAAGTGTTCATCATCTGGGGTTTGCAAAACCTAGTTAATAATTCATGAATACAATCACAACAGCCTAATATTTCAACTTCCACAAAAAATAACTGGTCACCTTCTTCCCAGGACGTACGAGCCTCAAAGCAACTTCAGCAGCTGTATTTGCAGCTGCAATAACATCAGCCTTGCGTCCACTAACCGGTCCTTCTTGAAGAACATGTGTGTGGGCAACAAGAGCAATGAACCCATCAATATGGCATCCCATATCACTGCAATCGAGAAAGGCAAGACAACAGCATCAACAATAACACAAGTGAATATACAGACGCATCGAAATAGAATACTACTCATACAGAGAGTAAAAATTGAAAGCCAATTCTTTAAGGCAGCTTACATTTTCACCATATCACCATCTTCCAACACTGTCTCATCATTGGCAAGCGGTGAGAAATGACCAACGGTGTTGTTCACAGAAATGCATGTTGGAAAAGCGACACCTCTATCAATCTTCTTCTTAACATTCTTGTACATGCTTCCTGTTTGCCTTTACACCAAAAAAAAAAAAAAAACCATGAGTATCTAAAAGTAATCAAGAACATAAGAGCAGGAAAAAAAAAGTAAATATCCTCACTCTTTGATATAAGCATCTCCTTTCTCGCAGATATCAACAATCTTAGCTTTGGGCTTGCATTCAGCCAAGACAACCTGCAACGCCTCTGCAATTCCAACCCAAAAGCAATACAACAAACAATAAATACAAAGAACATTAAAGGAAAAATCGATAAAAGCTTTCACCATGAAAAAACCTAATCCAAATCGGAAAATGAGAAGAAGGAGAGAGAGGGCATTACTGTTAACGATCTCAGCGGCGCTCTTGTACTTGGTGACGACTTCAGGAGAGGTAAGATCCAGCTCCTTCTCGTCTCTCTCATCGTCCGAACTCATCTCTGACAACTCTGGAAGATCGCAGAATGTTAGGGTTTAAGGAAATGGCAAAGGAGGAGCGAATGGGGGAAATGGCGAGTAGCGAGACGAAGTTGGCTCAGATAAAGGCACTAGGGTTTTCACTTGTGTCCTCTCTTCTTAACGGCACCGTTTTCGGATTAATTCCTCATTTTTGTTATTATACGTTTCCAATTGCGGCCACGCGTTACTCTTTTTTTTTTTTTTTTTTTTTTTTTTTCAATTCCAAATATGGGCCAAATGAAGGCTGTTTCAGGATTGTGGCCACTTAACATGTACGTAAACTGGCCCATGATAAGCCCAGCTTCAGCCTCGTTTTATCAACTCTGTTAAAATTATCATTTTTACTGGATTAAGATTAAAATTGGAGTCGTGTCAAGCAGCTCGTTAATAACTGTAGCAAGTTGATTGGGTAAGCATCAACGTGTCATCTCCACACAGCCCACTCTCTCTGGTCTCGCCGCGTCGTCTCGTGCACGTGGCACCTCACTTTTTCCTTTCGTTTTGTTTCCTTTGAAACCCAACGTTTCTATTTATAGGAATATTACGTCGTCCGTATCTGTGTCGGAGCATAAAACCAAGTAAGAGCTTTTTAAATCCTTTTAATTATATAGTTCGTTTGTTTACAAAATGGCGTCAAAGCAACAAAGCCGAGAGGAGCTTGATGAGAGGGCCAAGCAAGGAGAGACCGTCGTCCCAGGTGGCACCGGCGGCAAAAGCTTCGAAGCTCAAGAGCATCTCGCTGAAGGTATTTTGCCTTAAATTACAACTCTGCCACTGTCTTTTTTTCAGTTTGGTTTATAAATATTGGTCATTTAAAGCTAGACCCATTAGACGATGGTATATGCATTACGTGAATATAAACTAATGTTTGCTCTAATAACCATGATCTTTTTCATTTTGGCTAATGAGATAGATCCATTAAAACACTAATATGATTTATATATGTTTTACGTGAATATAAACTAATATCCATGATTCCATGAAATAATTCATCCTTCTCTTCAGGAAGGAGCAAGGGAGGGCAGACTAGGAAGGAGCAACTAGGAACTGAGGGTTATCAAGAAATGGGACAGAAAGGAGGAGAGACGAGGAAGGAGCAGTTAGGACACGAGGGTTATCAAGAAATGGGGCAGAAGGGAGGAGAGACGAGGAAGGAGCAGTTAGGAACTGAGGGTTACAAGGAGATGGGGCAGAAAGGAGGAGAGACGAGGAAGGAGCAGTTAGGAACTGAGGGTTACAAGGAGATGGGACACAAAGGAGGCGAGGCGAGGAAAGAGCAGCTAGGGCACGAGGGTTATAAGGAGATAGGACGTGAAGGAGGACTCAGTACAATGGACAAATCTGGTGGAGAGCGTGCGGAGGAAGAAGGGATTGAAATCGACGAGTCCAAGTTCACCAACAAGTGATAGTAGCAAGTAGTGTCCGGCCGCTGCAACATTCCGTAGTAGATAATCTGAATAAGTAACCTCTAGGTTTGTGGGTTGCAGCAAGGGTTTTGCTTACTAGGGTTAATGTAATGGGTCTAGTTTATTTTCATGCTTGTGATATAACTACGTAAGGCCTGTACTAACGGCAGGGTTGTACCGCTCTGGAAGTTTTTGTGTTTTTTATGAGGGTGCAATTGAATAATATGCAGTTATGGTTTGAAATGTGGTTTTACTCGGTGCTACTTGCTACGAGTGTGACAGTATAATGTGTCCCAACACATGACGAGATAGACTTGAAATGTTGAGATTACATACAACTTAAGAGTTGTGCTTGGTAACATCAGTAGAACAGAAAACATCTACGCCAACGTGGAAGTAACCATATAAAAAAAAAGTAGAAAAGAAGTGGAATTAACCTGACCAAGTGGTAGACAAAAAAAATAAAAACCTGACCAAGTGTAATTTGTCAGTTTTCGTAAGACATACGTATGGTATTAGTTAATGCGTTTGTTTAGAAGTGTAGAAGAGTTATATTATTTATTTTCGATGTAGATAATAAAATTGAGTGTGTTTTTGGTCTCAAATAGAAATTGATGTGTAGAATTGTATTGAAAAAATATACGGACTAACATAAACCCGAATCCCATAAAAGGGTATACGAAACGCATTTCCACACTTATGGTACAACAGCGATTACAATTTCACCCGATTGGGATAAGTGGTTACAACAAGAGTTGTTTCTAGTGATGGGACATACATTTTACAATATTTTAGACTACTCGATGTCGCCACTTACCCACATTTATGGTTCGCAATAGCACATTTAGTTTCGCCAAAACTCCATCAAAATACGCTCCTTCAGTGACTCGATGCTAATGCCGTCACGAATATGCCAAGCACCAAGAATGGCTGTGCGCTTGCCTGTAATGAAGCAGTGAGTTTCAAACAACTTCTTAATAAAAGATTACTTAGCCTCCAAGGCAAAGACACTACATTTTAGCAACCGAGTTTCAATGTTTCATTCATTTTTGTACTTTAGATGACTTACCTGGTACTTGACGTCGTATTTGACAGGGTCTTTGAGAAAGTATTTGAACTGCAATTTAAAGAAGGGTGAGTGACAAGAACGTAGTTTGACTATGAGAGACTGTTACGTTCTTACCTGGAACACAATTTGTGGAATGATCAAAGCAAGCAACGCCAATGCATAATAAGGTTTGCCAGATGCTAATAGATATCCTGCAACCAGATGGACATTTACTAGTGATGATCTCTACCTTTTATTTGGTGCTATAACAGTTACTGTGTAGCTCATCGCAAAGATACCGTGTCTCTCAACATTAGCTTCTAAGCAACTATTTTACTACATTTGGAACACTCAAATCGAGGAAGAAGGAATTTCCCGGAAACAAAAAAGGCAGTAGGTGATGTAAATGACCAGATAAGTTTTGTTAGTCCATGACGCTGTTGGGCTTCCGCGTTTTAGAAGCATGAAATGAGAATCCACCAAACACACAAATGAAACATAAAAATAGACGTCTCTTCGTTAGCTCATTTCTCTGGAGGCTGTGACCCCCGAAAAACCAAGGCATATTATTCAGTTTCATTACCTTGTGTTTTTAACTGTGGTGAATATTGATAAGATCAACCAAAAGAAATAGAAGCCACACTTTCACAGAATTAGGAATACTACATACCGGCAACAGAGAGCTGAGTAATGTCTATAGCACCAACGCATATCCATTTTGCAGCTTCAGTGCCAAAAGCTACTGGGAGGGACTGAAGTCCCATTGCTCTGTCTCCTTCAACACTTTTGAAGTCATTAACAATGGCTATTCCCAGCTGCAGTATTACGCACGTACATGAAGCAAAAGCAGAGTATTAAAGATAACAAAAACCGATCATATAAGTTGCAAGAAGAGTACCCCAGCTATGCTGTACAGGAGTGTTAGAACAACAACGTCTGGTGTAAGAGTGCCAAACAATGCTTGCCCAGCCCACCTATCAATATTGAACAAAAAAAAATCAATGATATGAGAACACGCAATATATTGATGCACGAGATATCTTACCATGGCAAACTGATATAGCTTGCTCCGAGTGCAAAATTTCCAACCCATCCATTTTGTTTTAGCTGCAAAGAGATCCATTCATATATTGATAAGTTCTAAACTCCAAAACTTATCTTCTTCCATCGAGAAGAGGAAACAGAATGTCTTGTCACTACGGCAGTGGAAATTAGGGAAAGAACTTACCTTAAGAGGTGGAGCAGAGTATATGTAAGATAGCAAGGATCCTCCCAAAGCAAGATAGAACAAAGTGGGAGTGGTATGCCCGGCCTGAAATGGGAAGGTTTAGTAATTCTGATGTGCCCTTTAGGCCCTTAACTGTACTAGTAACATCAAAACCGCCAACTTACCCACACATCTAAGAATCCAGCAATTCCAAGACCTCCCAGTAATAGCACCCAGACTTGTGTAATAACCTGCATTTAAGGAGTTGCAAACAAGAAGGAGAAATCAGTATCAAACAAACTAGTGGTTAAAAGCTCCAAATGTTCTGTATCAGTACCTCTTGCTCTGATACTGCTCCAGATGGAATTGGGCGATATGGCTCATTAATTGCATCAATATCTCGATCATACCAGTCGTTGATTGTCTGGATATCGACATGTCTAGGTTATGTAGCACTAAGAAAATGCACTACCGTAAGAATAACTCAGCTTTTTGTTCTGTGAAACCAGACCTGTGTATAGCCAGTAAGACATGGGCCAGACATCATCATGCAAAGAATCGACTTAGCAACGTCCTCTGGGGTCCAGTGGAAGTTTCCTGCCAGAAGAAACAATTTGAAGGAAGATGTGTTTTGAGCAACCAAAGATTTAGTCATGGGACTCCAAAGAAAACAAGTTATGGGTATCTAGTGAAGACGTCAAGAAGATTGGAAAGAACATGAAAAACTCCATGACAGTATTGCGTTCATTCAAAAGAAGTTCAAACGTTACCTGAAGCAGCAGCACCACAGACCACGCCCCACACCAATGGAGGCCAGGTGACTGGCTTTGTAAGCTGAAGACGAATCTTCCATTTATTCTGAACACAGAAATCAGTGAAAAGCTAACTAAATATGCAGCATTCTGACATAATCGCTAGCTAAAACGTTAATATTTATATGTGATGTTCAGAGAATGATCAACTCGAAAGAGTAACTCAATTGCAAACACCTAAACTATGCAAGTACGCATCATTATGCACACATATGATGAGTTTCTTCTCATTTCTATTAATTTGATACATCCAAACCATAATTTCAGATGTACTGGAGAAAAATGAAAAAAAAAAGACACAGAAGATGAACCAAATTACAGTCTCTTGAGCTGCTCCTTTGATACCCAGAAGCTGGTTAATGCTCGAACCACCGGCTGGTGCTTTGTCCGGTACCTGAGATTTAGCTGCGGTGGAGATTCAAACCACCCAGCGTAAAACTAGTTAATTTTGCTTGAATTCAAACCAAAAGCTTCAAGAAACAGCTATAAACCTTTATCCGTATCAGTCTCCGCCGCACGCACAACAAATCTCCGCCCTACGAACATCACAAAATCAGTAAAAATCGAAGAACGCGTTCAGCATCCAACTAAGGGAACGGAATGTACCAGATGATTCGAAGTCCAACGTCGACCAAACGCAACGCCGGCGAGTGAATAGGACGGAATCCGGATTCCGGAGAGAGAGAACTCCGACTCGGTCGACGGAGGTAACTCTGGAGGCAAGGATGGACGATACGGTGTTGAGAATCGAAGTCATAGAAGCGGCGGAGAGAATCGCCTTTGGTGGCAGTAAACCGGAGATGGAATGGTTTGAGCTTTTTGGGCTGTTTGCTGTTTCGGGAAATCAGTGGTTGTAAGTAACCGGCGATAAGAGTCTACGTCACAGTTTTGGCGGCCTCGATTGACATTTTACCACGTGGCACTATTCTATTGGTGATCGCGTAATCACATTAAAAAAAAATTCAAATTGAAAAACGGATATAAACGATGAATTTCAGGCCCAGGGAAGCCCATTGGTATCGACCAAAGACACGTGGCAGTCAACTTTGAAGAAAAATAATAGAACAATCTTTGACATTCTTTTCTCTGATCCCGTTCTTGAACCAAACTCCAACATCATCCTTCAATTTTATCTTCTTTTCGAATATTCTTTCAAATCACAGTATTTGCGCTAATGGAGATCGCTCCATCTTCAAGTAGATTCAAGCTCTACGATCAGTTTGAGCTTCTGGAGTTTCCTGATAAGTATATCGTCAAACCCGTCGATTCGCCTCATGAAGGCTTCTCCGTCTATCGGCGCGATGGCAACATCAAACCTCTTGATGGTATCATTCTTTCACTCTTCCCTCTCAGCTCTCTCTCCGTTTCCTGTTTTGCTTCCAAGACAAAACCTGGTATATTTAGAATTACGGAAACTAGCTGTAACAGATTACTAGGAAAGGTAGAGGAAATCGAAGCAAGATGAATCTGTATTTCAATGTCTCATTAGAATTCATTTGTAGGATGTTGTAGTGTTCTACAGTATTTGACGTTACTGTTTCTCTACTAATGCAGAAAACACGTGTTCTGAAAATCATTCCAAAGTCTCTACTATCTATGGCGTAGGAGGAACTATTAGGCTCTTAGCAGGTGAAAATATTTTTATTTTTTGTTTCTGCTCAGATGGAATCTCTACTGTGTTTGGCTCCAACATGAGATTTTTAATGCTCGTTTCCACTTCATATATAGGAACATACTTGCTCGTCATAACGTCTCGAGAGGAAGTTGGGACTTTCCTCGGTTTTCCCATTTTTCGAGTTACAGCTATGAAATTCCTACCTTGCAATGAGGCTTTGAAGTTTGCTACTTCTCAAGAAGTAAGGTTTTGTATAGTTTTAACAGATATACGATTTTAGGAGGTTTTTTTTTTTTGAATTTTTTGATCAAGTTAAGTTGTCTGAAGAACTTTTTCACTACTTGGAAATGGTGGCTTGTACAGAAAAAGGACGAAACATATTTTAGGACTCTGTTACAATCACTTGAGGGAACCCCTGGATTGTATTTTTCATATGAGACAGATGTTACAGTAAAGTAAGTTTCACTATCTGATGATATTGAATAAACAGTGTTATTTTCTAAATGTGTGTGATCCTTCGTATAAGTAGCATATCCTAGACTGCGGATTTCCACAGCTTTAAGAATAGTTATTAGATACATTCATCCAATGTTACAGCTTGCAAAGAAGGTGCAAGCTAGCTCAAGGTTGGACGCGTAAGCCCATGTGGAAGCAGGTTGGTTGTTCATCTAGTTCTTATCTTTACAAAAAGTATCTTCTTGGATCCTGTGTAATTTTTTTTTTCCTATTACGAAATTGTTGTCTGATTTAAGTTCGTCAAGTTAAAATTAGCTGAAGGTTAACTTGCTTGTCAGGCTGACCCTCGATTTGTTTGGAACTGGCATCTTTTGGAGGAATTAATTGAATGCAAAGTAAGTAATCGATTTTAACTTTACTAATGTTCTCATTCCCTGTCAAACTTTACAGATCTAATCTTCTCTTATTGTGGCAGCTGGATGGTTTTATTATCCCTCTACTTCAAGGAAATATCCTTTTTATTTATCTTCTTAATCTTGTGTTTCTCTTCTTCTTGGACTGTCTATATATTTAATGTTGCGTCTTTCAAATATGCATTTCAATAGACAATACTCCATTCAGTGTTGTTTAAGATTAACCAAGGGTTAAGCTACCAAGTTGCTGAGCTACAGCTCAAGAATTCTCCTGCTGTGATATCGTTAATTTCCAGGCGCTGTACACGGCGTTTAGGTAGGGTTTAATTTGTATAATTAATGTTGCTAGAAAAATCAATTACATGCATGTTTGTCTGGCAGTCATGTTGGAATTGGCATCCCAGGTACACGTATGTGGAGAAGAGGAGCCAATCTTGAGGGGGACACTGCTAATTTTGTCGAATCTGAACAAATAGTGGAGATTAATGGTTTCAGATTCTCATTATTGCAGGTATACCCTTGTTAGGAGCTCATTCATGTGTAGTGTCCTGTTAAATGATGTGTTATTGTTATTGTACTGATTCATTTGCAGTATCTGTGGAATGAAATTCATTGATGATATAAAAATGCTATGTTAGATTTCTTTCATAGCTCTGAATACCAATATCTAAATGTAGCTCATTTCAGCTGGATGGTTACTATTTTTAAAAAAAAATTATATGTTGAACTTGAAGTTCACTGTTTCATTATTTGTTGCTTCATCTCTCGAACATAGTCTATATAAGGCACCTTGCTTTTCCTTTTCTCTGTTTTAAAGGTTCCGTTTTCATTTCTTGACGATTGTAATTGTCTTGCTTTCACTTACTAGGTCCGAGGTTCAATCCCACTTCTTTGGGAGCAGATCGTTGATTTGAGCTATAAGCCAAGGCTTAAGATAAATAATCCTGAAGAGGCGGTAACTTTTTATGATCTTGTTACCAGATTAGTTATACCTGTCCAGCCCTCAACTTTGATTACTTTACTTTCTGCCTTCAGCCAAAAGTTGTGCAGCGCCATTTCCATGATCTTTGCCAAAGATATGGAGAAATTATCGCACTCGACCTAACAGATCAGGTTGATTTCTTTGTTCCTCATTCCAGATTACAAAAGTAAATGGCATAAAACATATGTGCACTCTGAAATCTATGACATCTTAGCTTGAACTCTAATGTGGTTGCTGCTATGCGATTTTCACTTTCTTACTTTCATTGTATGGTTAACTTAATCTCTCTCATTTGACTACATTAGCATGGAGATGAAGGTGAATTAAGCAAGGCATATGCCACCGAAATGGAGAAGCTTCCAAATGTGAGGTAAAACTCTGTATGCATATCGACACATTTACCTACTACCTTCACGTTTTTATCATTTATGAATTTGGTTTTTGTTTGGGATATCTCTCAGCATTCACTCTAAAGTTTTGCTGCTACCTGACACTTCTTAACCATTATGTTGTTTGTTTGAATGTCTTTCACCTTCTCTTGATTCAAAGTGTTCTTCAAGTGGATTTTGAGATATTGTTAGTTTAATGAGATTTTTTTACGCAGATATGTCTCCTTTGACTTCCATCACATCTGTGGAACGACAAACTTTGACAACTTGGGAGTACTGTATGAACAGATTGGGGATGAATTTGAAAAGCAAGGGTAAGCAGACAAATTATGGTTTTGGTTCTGCTCGTTTCAGATGTTAATATGGTTAGCAGTCAGCTGTCGGTTTTGTTCAAGTTAGCTAGCTGTGCACAGAGAATTTTGTTTCAGCTGCAACTAATCCAAGCTGAGCAGATATTTCCTTGTAGACGCAGACGAGAACATCCTAGAAGAGCAGAAAGGAGTTATCCGATCTAACTGCATCGACTGTCTCGACCGCACAAATGTCACCCAGGTTTGTGGAATTTATTTCTTACTCTTGGTTTTTCATTTCCAGTAGCCATCTTGATGGGTACGGTATGTTTTATATTAACTCATGGGTGACTCTATTGGTAAAGCCCCTTTTTGTGTCATCCGAGCTTTTGGGAACTTGGTTGTGCATTTTAAGCTAAGTTGTTTGGAGCAAAAATCACTGTTTACATATTTAATTTCATGTAATATCATCTCTGGTTACGCATAACAGCTAAAAATGACTTGCTGTAATGCCATTCAAGCTTTTTAGATGGTCGAAAACTTGTACCCAAGATGTAAGACAGTGTCATTGAAACACTTGTGATTGCATTCAAAAACCTTTTCATTGAACTGCTTCTGATTGCATTCAAAAACCTTTCTGTTGTATCATATGAAAAGAATTACATGGCCCAAAAATGTCTGAATCTACAACTTCAAAGGATCGGAGTGTTTGATTCCACAGAGTGTGTATCTAAGTTTGAAGATGATTACACGAAGTTCAGAACAAGTAAGTAGTTGTCACCATTTCCAAATTTCCAGAGCAGTTTCTAGTTGTATAGCTGAAGAATATCTGATCAAATAGTTCCGTCTTCCATCAAAAGTTTAATCCTCTGGATTATCTAATAGTTTGGGCTCAGCAAGGGGACGAGATTAGCTTGCAATACGCCGGGACCTATGCTCTCAAGGGGGACCTTGTCAGGTGGGAGATGCCTGCTTGTGATTCTTGGAAATATCTTTTAAATGATAATAGTTACATACTAGCAGCATATGCTTTTGTGTATTTTGGTGCAGGTACGGGAAACAGACGATGTCTGGAGCAATCAAAGATGGAATCAGTGCGATGTCGAGATATTATCTGAATAATTTCCAGGATGGTGTGAGGCAGGCAAGTTTCTTGTACGATTATATTGAGTCAAAAAATAGATTTGAGCTAAAAGATGAGAAACTGAAGAAGGTAGAGAAAACAAAAATTTGAGAGATATATTTATTTTTTCAGGATGCTTTGGATCTCATAAGTGGTCGCTACACAGTGGGCACAAACAGCCCTTCACAACTCCAGCCGATTGGATCACAACCGTCTGTATGTTCCTAACCGCTACAAAATACAATCAAACAATTGGTCAAAAGGGAAGGATATTGATTGATTGGATTTTGTTTTTGATTGTTTGTTGGGTGAGAATAAACAGTTTCTGCCGGTAGCATCAGCATTGTTGATAGGTGGTGTAACTGTGACATCTTTCACAATTCATCAAGGTAAAAGGAGAGAAATATGATTATATTTATAGGATTGAGCTGTGAGTGATATGTGTGTTGGGTGATAAACAGCGGGAAGAAACACGCAGCAGTATCTGGCGTCGGCGTTGTGGGCTGGAGTGACTGCAGGAGTTGTAGCAATGATCAAGGCCAATGGAAGGCACTTGTGTTCAAGGCCTCGTCTTTGCCATCTCATTTGATTCTTCTCAAAACCCACTTCCACTTTCCCTTTTTTTTCCTTTTCTTGTTAGACGTCCCTACATGAGCTGCAACAGGCCATTTCATTGGGCTTCATCAGCTTATGCAATAATCAAACCAGGTGGTCCTCAGTGAAAACGCATATATGGCTTAGCAAAAATCCACACTTGACAAGAGTTATATATTTACGTACGGAGCCAAAGTCTTGTTTTATTTTATTTTGTTAAACAGTCAGTCTTTGTGTGTAAAAAAATATAAAATAAAATCTGACAGGCAGGGCACGACGGCAGTCAGCTAGAGAGTAGTTGCGTTGGTCATCTAGAAGAGGGGTCCTATAGCACCAACTGCATGCAACGTCTTTCCGATCCCAATTAGCTTCTTGTAGACTAGATCCATCATCCATCAACCCAGGAAGCGAACGACGACATTCATCCATACATTTGTCTCCAATTAGGTTCGAAGGCGCATCTTGGACTGCATACAACGTATTTAGTTTTAATCACTTTCTTCTCAAAACCCATGCCCACTTTCCTGTTTTTGATTTCTTCTGTTTTCTTGTTGGACGCCCACATTTGTTTCGAATTCTAAATGGCCATTTCACTTGAGCCTTTTTAATATATTCAATGATCCTATGTATACCAACCAATTGACCCAAAAGAAAATTTCTGTCACTATTTCTTGTCGAATAAAAAACCGACTGCACCGAAAACCAGTATTTGATCAGTGTCCAAAAAAAAACATGATTGACATTGAACAAAAGTTATTTATTATTTCTTCTTTGAATTAATAAAACGCTAACCAAATCCATTATTGCAACAAATGGCTTAGGTATGCAACGAATCCATTATTCCCCCTATTGCGCACGACCCTAAAGCTTTTAGGTCAGATTATTTCACACACTTGTGGATGTTTTTTTCAACGTAATGCAAAAGCCCACATTACATTATTAAAAGTAACCAACAAACACTGCACAACCTTATAGACGGCTCCGTGAAACCGGCTTGAAACTCGCAATCCCCGTTACTTCCCTCGCCGTCACTAAGGTGTTTATATCGTAAGTCCCTTCGTATGTATAAATTGGTTCAAGGTCACAGAAAGCCTGCCAAAATTTTCACATTTTTACCACTTAACTCTCATACTTTTTCATTAGCAGCAGAGAACCGACTTAAATATGAAGATTAGCTCACCTTTGCCACCAGAAAATCTGCCAATATCCCATTCCCACCTAGTAATTCCCGACCTAGCGAAGCAGTTTCCCTTGCTTTCGATGAAATCCATGCCTAGTGGAACCACATAATTGGTTATGCAAATGATATTATTCAATGTTTACTACTGAGCTACGCTTGATTCTACACTACAATATCTCCACTTATGATTTCTCAAGTTAATAGAATAGCTCATGAGCAAATGTATCAAACATAGTACCATGTCGACCTTACTACATTTGGAAAGAATAGTCCCTTATATGATTATCACTATGCACCAACATAGTATAATGTCGACCTTCCTACATTCGGGTCTCTATACGCAATACGGATACATCCACATTAGTTGTTACTTTCCCTAATCCATATACACGAGTACCTTTATTCTTCCGTTGCTACACATTCCGTTCAAGAAAACAAGTGATGCATCTAATTGCCATTACGAAAAGTCTCCTACCAAATGCGTCATAACTCATGAGTTCCTATGGTTGTTCAAATTATCTTACCTCTACTTAATTTCTTAGTATGGCTAGCGTACTGGCTCTGTAATTAGACACCATATTTCTCTATATCGAATAGTCAAACTCGAGTTTTATAAAAGCAAAAAGGATTTGATGTTATAATACCTTTCCTAAACTGGCTTGACCTGGAGTCATCTGACCCGTCTCATATAGCTTGCAGAGGCGCCAACCCATCAAAAACATCGCTTGAACATTACCCAGCATCTGCACAAGCTTCTGTTGGTTTAACTGGAAAGCAGCCAATGGCGCTCCAAACTGTTTCCTCTCCTTCAGATACCTTGAAACAATACACATTAAATGGGAAATTGTATTATAAGTAACGAAATGAATGCTCATACTATAATTACTGAGATCTGGCAGTTTCCCAGGAATACCTGTGACACATATCGTAGATTCCCATTGATATACCGATTGGTTGCCAGGATACCATTACACGTGAGACAGCCAGGACCTACTCAAGTAAAGTATAGACAACCAATTAATATCACAAAGAAAAGAGGAAGATGTGACGTTTCTCTTGTGATAAAATATTGAAGAGAGTTCTTGGGTCATGTGGAATAATCACAACAGTACCTTATTAGTGTCCTGAAAAGAATTTACCCCAGGTAACTGATCCTCATCCGGAACAAAGACATTCTGTAGTAGAATATCTCCATTCTGAACCATACGTAAACCTATTTTATTCGGGATCTTAGTAGCCTTTAGGCCAGGCGCATCTTTCTTGACTATGAATCTGCAAGAGGGTTGCTGATCATTTTTTAACGCAGAAAATATAGTCTATCTAAAATGAATGAGGAAGCCATGCATTTGGAATAAACACATTAGTCCAGTGTGTACTTGATGACGGTCCATACAAAATTTATTGTTCAGTACATCCAATTGTATAGCAGCCCATTTACCATTCTCTTAAAAGATGGATTTTAACATCTACCATAAGTTGAAATCAAGAGCCACCTCATTAGCCTCAATTTTTGGGAAACGACCCAAGATACAAAATCTGAGAGATCTACAACACTCAAGAATCTGACATACCCGTTGATTTGGTTGGTTGTCGTATTCCTAGCAAAGATGATCAACAGATCTGCAAATGTGCTGTTTCCGATCCAACGCTTTTGTCCCTCAATTATCCAACCCCCTTCAACCTGATAAAGTAGACAATTGAAACAATTCAAAACAATGAAACAACCCGGTAATTGCAGAAGTAGAAAAGGAAAGGATACAAGCAACTGAATATGAGGAGAGAATCCAGCCACACCTTTGTGGCAGTTGTTCTTAGACCACTTGCATCGCTACCATTGTCGGGCTCTGTCAAAGCCTTTATACAAGTCCAATATATGTAATGGTATCAACATCAGGGTTACATAGCACAAAAAACTTATTCAAGGGATGAAAATTGTCTAAACTCCAAGATCCGTGTACTCACCCAACAAGCCACAGTATTCAATTGAGCCAAAGAAGGCAAATACTTCTGCTTCTGTGCTTCTGATCCACAAAGTGCTATTCTTGACAAAATCAGAAGAAATCAGGCTTATGCAAATCTTAGTATGGTCTTTATCAGAACAATTGAATATTAAACAAGCCAAGGAAGAAATATTAAGAGATCTTACCAATAGTAAGCATGGCCAAAGAAGAATGCACCAAAATGAAAGTCGAACAGCTTGCATCAACTCTAGCTATTTCTGCTGTTGCAATTGCGTTGGCGGTGATGGAGAGGCCAGGACATTCATAACCCTAAGAAGCCAAACCAAATCAATATTGAAATTTCCATCCACATAATCAAACAAGAACCCCGGGACAAACATTGCAAATTACCTTGATCGAGCCACCAGCAACACCCATAGCCCCAAGCTTTGGAATGATATGGAATGGAAATTCTGCCTTCTCCCAGTACTGAGGAGTAAAAATCAAAGGAAGAACAATGATGTAACGTAATGACACTATCAAAGTAAACAAAAAACATCTGGAACATGAAGAAAGACACCTCTGTCATTATCGGGGCAACTACTTTCTCCATGCACTCCCTTACTTTCTTCCGGATGGCCTGTTCCTCCGGAGTCAATAAATCATTGAAATGGTAATAGTCCGAAGCTGTAGCAGCAACCAATGTATCAAAACATATGAGCAAAACAAATCATCCAAATGTGTAAACTCTGGAAGAAATTCTTACTGCACGGTGGAAATTTAGAGGCTGGGGTTGCTTGAGGAAATGCTAGAGATATGTCCATAGCCGGCAAATCAAAATATGAAGTCTTCACCTTCTTCTCAGTATTATCTGCAAGACCAAAACTCATTCATAATCAAAATTCTCAACTTTCAAAACCAAAATTCATTCATAGTCTCGTTGTTAACACCTATATACAACTGTCTATTCCATAAGTTTCAGCAATCATGATCCCCTGCATGATCTACAAATGAAACAGTCTGCGAATTTGAAATCGCAAAAGCCCACCCCAAAAAAAATCACCATCCGCGTCAAATTACTCCAAACTAACACTCAAAACAAAATCTCATTGATCTGACCGACGGTACTACCTGGATCGACACATAGATCGTCCAAAATGAAAGAAAAATTCGTCCATTTCTCGAGAATTGAAACAATAGCAAAGAAAGACCGAACCAGCGAGCAAAAGCAGCTGCATCAAACGACGAGGGAGACGAAAACGAACCTCGATCTGCAGATGATAACACAGTCATGGCGAGGATCGTAATGGAAAATTTCTTTGCCTTCGTGATGGAACGAATATATATCTACAAGGAGATACAATGAACGATAATAACCACTAACCAGGACCCGACCCGGTTACGTGGAGCATAATACTTTTTTGACCAAAAATAGAAACAAATCTTATCATACCAAAACAAAACAAATTCTAGAAAGATAAGATATTTTTATCTTTTTCATAGAAGTTATCGACTTATCATGATTTCGAAATTTCCAGTCATCAAAAACAAAAAATATTAATAATAATTGTTACGTATAGTCTTTGTGCTGACAAGTGACAACAATACTTATGAACAAAAGGGCCAGACAATGAAATGTTTGGAATTTTCAGCCGAACTTCAAAACGATATTAAGAGGTCGACAAAATTGTGTCGTTAACGTTTCAATGTTTAAATTCAACGACAGCAAAATGAACATACATTGTTGCTATGTGTTTGTCGTTATCGCATGAAGAGACTATTATGGTAGCTATGAAAATTAAGAGAATAAAAGATTATGAATAGTTAAGTTTATACCTTTGACATTGAACGGTTCCAAATATATAAGTCAAATTTAGGATCGTAAAACTTTAATTTTTCTATACGGAAATTAATTACGTGGGAGTAGATTTTATATAATGTAGTACGTAGATTTTATGTAGTACCGACTACGGAATGGAGACTAATGTTTTAGAGGCAGCGAGAACTTCAACCACCATGAACTAACTGACAATGTGCGATGATAACGCAACAGGCAACATCAATAGCAAAATTGGAGGGACTGTTAATGCGAGCAGAATAGTTTGTCTCCTAACAAAAAATTAGAATTTCATTTATAGCTCAAATCAAAAGAAAATAACAAATTTGATAATGTATTAGGGAATCAACTTTTTAAAAATAAAATATTATGTAATTTCATTTATTTCGTTGTTACTGACTATGTAACTAGCATGTCAATGACTTTGTATAGCATATTTGTAAACTCTAGTTAAATGTAATATAAAAACCGATACTAAAAATAGTTATTTTTGCAAGGACAACCTTCATCATAGTATAATTGTGAAGAATAAATTCTAACTTAAAACTAATTACTAATGAATGGAAAAATCCATATCATTTATATACTAATGTCGAATAATCTTTATTTCCAACGTGAGATTCTCGCATACGTCCTCAAAATGATAGTTTTTTTAGTTTACTTATCTCAAACAAAATACTATATTCTTTTTAGTTAGGTTATAGTCAAATAAAATCTTCTCAAATCATCGATTCAATAGATCCCCCTAAATGTTATTTGGATTTATACAAAACTTTCAATTTTTGTTGGATTCATACATCTTTTCTTTTTTGTCCTTACATAATTTATATAACGGTTGTAGGCTCTACATGTTAAGTTTAGGGTATGATATGAGATCATCCGCGTAAAACAAATTGTTAATTTTAAATTTTAATTTATTTTAAGAATTTAGTAAATATACAACGAGGCTATAAATATTTCAAATATTTATATAATTTTTCTTCTAACAAAAAATTGACCTTATAATCTAGAATTTTTTCGGATCAAATTATACAAAAAAAAATCTTCTTTATGGTAACATGTGTTTGAACTCAAACTTGGTCTACTTTTTCCCATAAATTTTATGGGTTATGCTGGTTGAGTTGTCTAATTTAAATACTATACAAATTAGTATTTGACAAAAAAACATGTTATATATATAAGATTTGTATTCTAGTAATTTATACTTGGCTATATCCTAATCTGAATTTAAATTTAGAAATGTGTGTAAGTTGTAAACTACAAAAAAAAAAAAAAAAATATATATATATATATATATATGCAATAATTTAAATTGTTCGAACGTACTTTTAATTTGATTAAGAATTTAAATCGTACATAAATACCCATCAACACAAACCCAACTTTATTGCCAAGTTAATGGGGGACACATGAAAATAATAAAATTAGAAAATGCTATACGAGATGAGTGCATTGAAACCTTGTTTTTGTAGCATACTTGAGTTTTCAGATGGCCCATCATGCTATGCTTTCTCTTTCGCTGATACCATAGACTTCGCGACAATTGAGGAAAAGACAAGCCCAACACATTTCACTTTAACAATAACTCATCAACTCTACTTCTTTTTTATATAAATAGAAATAAACAAAAGGTATGTTTATGATTTTTTTTTTTTTAAGAAAACCCATTAATTCATATATCCATATCCATCTACCTTGTGTGTCCCGATAAATCTTGCCTTTTAAGTTCTTTGACTACCAAATTCTTTTAGAGTTGTAATAATTATCATTGACCAATTGTGTCTGTACTGTATTAAATTAACATAGATAATATGATGTAAAGCTTGGGGGATTTATGAGGATTCGCTGTTGTGACGATAGGATATTTTGTTATGGATTAAATGGATTTTGTCATTCAATTATAAGAGAATATGTTGCAAAATTGGTAGAAGGGACACAACACACAAAAGTGATGAGCTAATAACATCAAAAGTTACACGTTGTTCGAGAGATTCGTCAACACACTCGAAAACAAGTTGAAACCTCTATTTCTTATTTGAAATCAAGATTATCAAATTCAAGTTAAAAAAAACTTAAGTATTGGTTCATTGCTAAAAACGAAACGAAAAGAGTTCTCAAATTATATCTCAGAAAAGCATACAAGGATTAAACAAATCAATCAATAGATAGTTTGTTGGGTGTGATCTTTTGGACGTAAAAAAAAAAAGATTGCCGTTGGAAATTGAAGTCCTAGGAGGACATCTTCTCTTTCTTTTTTTTTTTTTTTTTTTTTTTTTTTTTTTTTTTTTGGACATCTTCTCTTTATTCATGGTATAAATCCTTGGTGCTATGTGTGAACGCATTTCAGATTAGCCAGATAAGTTGAGTAGATATGTTGCAACAAGCTCTCTACGCATCTTGGTGGGTTGGTGGGTTTCCAAAAATGGTAAGTAGACATTGGTTTGCTCTCCAAAGCAGCCATTTCGGTTTCCACATATTGGAATTTTAAGGCTCAATGATCTAAGGTTGGGACCGAAAAGGTTAATTTGTAACTTTGGCCCTGATTTGGTTCATGCTAAACCAAGGGCTTTTGATCGCGTTTTGGACATCGGTTTATTGGTCTGGTACGAGAGTCTTGTGTCGTCCTATCTACTCAGCATATGTGTTACATAACTCCTTAGCAGAACACATATCTTACATGATACAACATACAAAAAAAAATCATTCAAATAGAGCATGTGTATATTACATACTAATCTTTATTGCCAAACCATCCATATGTATGTCCTGCACACAGGACATAAAGCCTCACAAGACTTTTTAAATATGAAAACTATGATCATGTCTAATTATTCAGTACAAACAATCTATCGAAGAATGAAGTAGTCACGTATATTCCGATTCTTAGATAGATGAAGATGTATCTAAACCACCATAATATGTAGACGAATCTAATAAAATACATGATATCATCTTTGCTACATCGACATTGGAAGATATAGCACATTATGTGGATCTCTATAAAGTAAGTAATGTATATGATTCAACTTATATAAATGTACCATTTTAATGCAAATCATTTATTAGAAAAAAAAAAAACTTTCTCAAAGGCCAAACAAATGATTGATAAATTCTTAAAGCCCGGTTCGAACTTTTTGCGTAAAATACCACACGACCGTTTAGAACATCACAAAATTTGCTATATATCTCCTCCTAGTCCTAGGCTCCTCCTATACCACTTACCCTCGCATGCTACATACCTATTTTGAATCGCCCGGCTCATGTTTTATATTTGATTGTTTGATCAGTTTTAATAAATTGAATACTAGATTTATAGTGCATGGGCAAACAATTTGCATCAATTTTGAGATTTAGAAACGATAAAGACTATTTCTATTAACTTTTGTCTAAGAAAATATCAAATAGATAAAAAAATTTAATGACTATTATGAAGAAGTAAAAATAACATTACTTGTATATTGTCCAGAACCTTGTGGTCAGGTGGTAAGGGGACGGGCCTGGAACACCAACACGTTTCAGTTTCGATCCACCTGCTGCGTAAAACTATAACACATTGTTTCTAGACACCCACACGGATATGGATCCATGCTTTCGGGGCTATTTGCATATCCGGAAAGAGGGTCTATCCGTGGACTGCACCTTCCCGAGGGGATTAGTCTGAATCTCTCTATAGACCTGAAATTTATTCATGAATTATAAAATAAAATAAAATAAAACATTATGTATTAAAAAAAAAACCTAGAAATGGCATAGTAGAACAAATTTACCAAACAAGTAGAGACCGTTTTTCAAAAAAGAAAAAGAAAGCAAGGAGACCAAATTATGATTGAGTTTTACAAAGATAGAAAAATATCAGTTGAAAAAGAAAAAGTTTTAGAAAAAATAAAATATCAAAACTCAAAAAAAGGAAGAGACCTCTAGCTGCTCATCTTCACCGTACGCTTCTTCGATCTATGCTTCTCTCTCTCTCCCTCTCTCTCTAGCTAGCTTCATAGATTCCATTGTTATGATTCTTTCCAAAGGCTAGAATGTGGAACCCTAGATAGCTAAATTTAGTTAGACCTTTGCAGAGATCTGTCTACTTTTTGCTGTATACTTCTACTTTTGTATCCCCAGCGAGCTTGAGCCTCTGAGCTACAAGTGATGGGGAACTGTTGCAGATCTCCCGCGGCTGTGGCTAGAGAAGACGTGAAATCGAACTATTCCGGCCACGATCACGGCCGTAAAGACGCTGGCGGTGGCAAAAAATCGGCGCCGATTCGAGTCCTCAGCGATGTTCCCAAGGAGAATATCGAGGACCGGTACTTGCTGGACCGAGAGCTCGGCCGCGGTGAGTTCGGCGTCACCTACCTCTGTATCGAGAGGTCCTCGCGCGACCTTCTTGCCTGCAAGTCGATCTCGAAGAGGAAGCTCAGGACTGCTGTGGATATCGAGGACGTGAAGAGGGAAGTTGCGATTATGAAGCATCTGCCCAAGAGTTCAAGCATTGTTACTCTGAAGGAAGCTTGCGAGGACGATAATGCGGTGCATTTGGTGATGGAGCTCTGTGAAGGTGGTGAGCTTTTCGATCGGATTGTAGCCAGAGGGCATTACACAGAGCGTGCTGCCGCGGGGGTCACCAAGACAATCGTGGAGGTCGTGCAACTCTGCCACAAGCACGGCGTCATTCATAGGGATTTGAAGCCGGAGAATTTTTTGTTCGCCAACAAGAAAGAGAACTCGCCGCTGAAAGCCATTGATTTCGGATTGTCGATTTTCTTCAAGCCAGGTGTGTCACTGCGTTGAGTCCCCTTTAGAAAGTAGATTCCAAGGAAATTGACGGTCTGAGTAGAAAAATTAGAGTTCCAACTAATTTTTTGGTGAGTTTTCAATTAGATTCAAAGTTATGGAGCTTTAATGTTGCCATATCTGATGCTTCATTTACGGTGTTGGTTCCTGAATATGTCCAAGAAATTGATGTTCTAAGTTTACGCTGCTTCTACGAATTAGGATCACGGTCTCAACATATGAAGGATTCAGATTCTTCAGTCCTCTAGCTTTTGGATGTTTCCACAATCTTGAACTGATTATCAGTGGTATTACAGTGGAATAGGGGGTCATAGAGGGAGCTTCTTTTTTTTGCTGGATCCATGTTTCTTGATTGATAGCTTAGATACACCTTGGCCAGTTTAACTGTCCTTGCTGCTATTTTCTTATAACGCTTACACATTTCCAGGTGAGAAGTTCTCCGAGATAGTTGGGAGTCCATATTATATGGCACCTGAGGTGCTAAAGCGGAACTATGGACCCGAAATAGATATTTGGAGTGCTGGAGTAATTCTTTATATTCTGTTGTGTGGAGTTCCTCCATTCTGGGCAGGTTTGTTTACACCTTCCTCGCTTCTCTATTCTCTCGATAACCTCTGCCTGAGCATTTGCTTATTGATACTTATCATACACATCTATTTCATTTCTCAGAAAGTAACTTTTGCTTATTGATTCTTATCTCTTTTAGCAAGCTAGTTTCGTAGTTTCAGCCAATTTTTTCTTTCAACCACAGAGTCAGAACAGGGAGTTGCTCAGGCTATTCTGCGCGGGATAATTGATTTTAAGAGGGAACCGTGGCCAAACATTTCTGAAACCGCTAAGAGTCTAGTCAGACAAATGTTGGAGCCTGATCCGAAGCGCCGGCTGACTGCAAAGCAAGTGCTTGGTACATGGAACCTACCTTTGCTTGCCCTCTGCTTGTACTCTCTGCATATATTACTATCTCTTTGCCCAATCACTTCATTGATCAGGAGATACTCCAGAAGATTGTTTATGCTTATTCCTAATTGTGATATCATTTCTCATTTCTAGAGCACCCATGGATTCAGAACGCAAAGAAAGCTCCAAACGTTCCTCTTGGAGATGTTGTGAAGTCCAGATTAAAGCAATTTTCAGTGATGAACAGATTCAAGAGAAAAGCTTTGAGGGTTTGTTATTCAAATAATTTGATTATTTGCATGAGTCATTTCTTAGGCCATAGTTATCTTACTTAACCTTATTCAAACCAGGTTATTGCCGAATTCTTATCTACTGAAGAAGTAGAAGACATCAAAGAAATGTTCAGCAAGATGGATACTGATAATGATGGTATTGTTACCATCGAGGAGTTGAAAGCTGGACTTCGCGATTTTGGTACACAGCTAGCAGAATCAGAAGTTCAAATGCTTATTGAAGCGGTACACATATTTTTCCCTTCCACATCACCATATGTTTTTATTATTGATTGCTTGACTGAAGAAGTAGAATCAAACTCTTTTGCATGATCCTGTCATTCAAATTCTGCCTCACTTTCAGTGATTTTTCTTGTTACACGTAACACAATATCCAAGTTCACTAAAATATGGTATTTGTATTGCAATTTTGTATACTATAGGTGGATACTAAAGGGAAAGGGACACTAGACTATGGGGAATTTGTTGCAGTCTCTCTCCACCTGCAAAAGGTAGCAAATGATGAGCATCTCCGGAAAGCCTTCTCTTACTTTGACAAGGATGGAAACGGGTACATTTTGCCCCAGGAGCTTTGTGACGCCTTAAAGGAAGATGGAGGAGATGACTGTGTGGATGTCGCCAATGATATATTCCAAGAAGTTGACACGGACAAGGTACGTGTCAAATCTTCTATGCACGGTATGATCACATATTCAAAAGACTTCCCTTTTGCAAGACTGTCAGGAAACCAAACTTTAGAGGGAAATGTGAACTTTTATTTGTTTGATATCAAAACCATTTGAAATTACAGTTTTACATATAGGTAATGGAAACATGCTTTGCAAAAGGTTCTTAAAGCCTGCGAGGACAAAACATGCAGCTTTAAACACTTTTTATTTTGTTTTTTTCGCCTTTTTCTGTCGTGTAAGCGGTCCACATAAACTAAAGCAAAAATTATTTCTATGCTGAATGTGGTGGAAATACTATGTGTAGAGATTTCACTTCTCATGTCGTTAAATTGAACCTTAAGAGACTGTAGTTAGTATAAAAGATGTTTCTTCTGGTTATTGACATGGATTTTTGACATTAGGATGGGCGAATAAGCTACGAAGAGTTTGCGGCAATGATGAAAACCGGAACAGATTGGAGAAAGGCGTCTCGTCATTACTCGAGAGGGAGATTCAATAGCCTAAGCATCAAGCTAATGAAGGACGGATCTTTGAACCTAGGCAACGAATAGTGAACAAAGTGAAGAAGCCGTATTAGTTTTTAGAGTCTGTCTCTCACGTCACGTCCTTGTTCACGTCAAGTATTAAGCCAAGTGAAGGTAAAACATCTTGGGACTCAGAATTCAATCTTTTTTTTTTGTAAATCTTTCGTTTTTTTTTTTTTACTTTTTAATTTTTGGTGATTTATGTTATCTGTGTCCTTTTTTTTTTTATTGGTTTGTGGGCTGAGTTGTGTTTGTTTAGTTTGTTGTGGTAGAGAGGCAAAAGACATGAGAATCAGTGTTTGATGTGTAGAAGAAAAAAAAAAACAAAGACCTTTCTGGTAATGATGTTGTAATATTCTTTCGTCTTTCTTGATCTCTTCAATGATATGAATCATTCACAACTCTGTCCTTGCTCAAAACAGGTGATTCAGTAATTACGATAATTACGATACATAGCCCTGTTTATTTTCCTTATTTAGAGTTAAAACCCATAATTACAGTTGAGAATATATGGGTTGCTTGTTTTATAACCTAAAAGTAAGAGTCTAGACTAAAGTTTTTTTTTTTTTTTTGTCGGCGACTCAAAGTTTAAAAACGAAGACATAATCCAAACTTAAGAGTACATCATCTCAAGCATTATTATATAGATATTATTGATATATCATGACGCTGATTTCAAACTTAACACGAAAGCTACCTAGCACCTATTTTCCTCGTCTCAGCTCTTCTTAGAGCATCAACATCAGTGATTACACCAGCAACCCCCTGCATTATTGGCCTGCAAAGCAATCAAAAGATCAATCAACGTTTCACAAAACGATGCGATTCAGGATCTAGAATAATCTTAACTAACTCCATTATGTCCTACTAGTGAGCCTTTCTTTATTGGAGATGAATCACTCATCTAATAGGAACAGCTTAACCTTAAAAGATACTTGCTTTCTTTTCAAAAGTTGACATTATCATCCTAGTGCAATCGTTTTTAGAAAGATTTTAGCTTTTTTAAGATATTAATCTAAAACCCATTTCAGAGTAAGTAAACATATCAAAAGGTTTACTAATTATACCAAGATCTCGAAGTTTCCAAAATTGGGTCTTCACAATCTCGTCAAGAGATGTGCTACAAGCAGAATCAGACACAAAGACAAAGACTTGAATCAGAAAGCCAAGCTTCAAGCCCCCTGTTTTATCATCTCTAGTGGTCAAAACAACCCTAATCCCTTTGCTAGCTAATTGCCTGCATAATTGCAGATCTCCAGTCCAATCCCTCTATTTGCCTCGATAACTTCAATATAACTACAAATGATAGAAAAGACGTGATAAAAAAATTGAGAATTCGAAATTTCAAATCATTCTGGACTTCATTCGATTGGACATTTGTATTGATTTTGAAATCTGATTACAATATTGTTTTATCAGTCCATGATTTTAATATTATAACTAATATTGATTAATGTGTTATTCAATTAATAACTTTAGATTACAAGTACAAAGTTGGTGTTATTCAATTAATACAAGCTAAGTATATAATAATTCTTAAAAAATTTCTCTTGTAAAATTCAAATATAAAAGTCTTAGATGAATCATTCATAATTGAAAATCTATTTTGAAATCTTTGACATATTAAAAATCAAAAGTAATTCATATGATTATATTTGGAAATGCATAATCTAAGGTTACATGTGAAACCAAGATCTAAGGGGAGAGTAAGGCATGCCTATAGCCATATCTTCTACCATTTTAGAACCTCTTTTCTAGGTTTTCAGACAAAAGTTTCAACAATTGGAGTTCTTTTTTCTTTTCTTTTTTTGGAATGTGACTTACTAATGTCAAACTTCTGAAAATAAATCAAATCTAGTAATTTTTAAATTTGAACTTTTAAAAAAATGTTGCCCTAAGAATTAAAGGATTGATGCATAATGAATTTAAAACTTGTATAATTTTAAAAAGTTCGTAGTAGAACTGACATGGTCGAATATATCACCTAATTATATAAGTTGTTAAAAGAAACAATTATATTGTTTATAAAAAACAATTATAGATGAAAATCTATAAAGCACAAAAACTCCAAGCTTGAGTTAATCATTCTCAATATGCTCTTATTATTTCCCTTCCGTATAAAACAACTATTCACTAGAATCATAAAAAAACAAATTAACAAAGAAGAAAGAGAGTTACAAGAAGTCAAGAACTTTATAAGATATGGACTGAAGTGGGCACCATGAGAAGCAGAGACGCCAACACAACTGAAAGACACATGTGACCTGTACGAATGGTAATGTACTATGTTATTATTATTCCGGAAAGCTCCACAACTCTCTATTCATTTTGGAATTTTCCCCAATATCTCTTTTGGCTCTGTTTGATATGCAAGTATGGGCGATAATCGACGAAAGGCATATAAATCACATAATTAAAAAGTCAAGAAAATGATTTGAAGTTGTGTGTTTCGACAAAAACAGAGATATTTATAAGCTTGTGAGATGGGAAACTTCGAGGAAAGTCTCTATTTGGGATAGGGTATCTATATGTATTTCTCGCATGCATGTGAGATGTTTGATCGACCATTTCTCGATAAAATTTAATTGACTAGATCTTTGTCTCTATAAAAAGGATTGATAAATGATAATACTTTAAGTGAAATTCCTAACCAAACTAAAGTATATACATTCGCTGGTACCGAACCCTACATATCTTGAACGTTGTAACTAATTTCAGCTGATCGTTTTAGTCTAGACTCCTCTTTCTTCACCATTACCTATTTTGAGATAATAATCGAAGAAAGCCATCGGAAAATACAACACGTTGTTTTATTATCTTAAGTGCGAAATACCAACTTTCGATAAGTTATTATGGTGACCATCGTGGTATGGATGATGGCCGCTACTTAACATGTTACAACTACGTAATTTTTGGAGTCACGTGTTATGATTTATGTTTTATATAGGCATTGCAATTATTGGCTAATATATAGGCCCCATTTTTGGTCTCTCCGTGATAATGGATATTCTCTTTTTATTCCATTTCCCTAGTCAAATCTCTAACTACTACAATCGGATTCGAAAAAGAAAAAATCTTACATCATAGATATACATATATAAATGATTGATCAGCGTATATAATCTATAGTATGCATTCGTGTAAATTACGAAAAGCAAAACCTAAATATATGATTGTTCACCAAAATCACAAATACATGATTATTGAGATTAGTGAAAAACTCAAACACATATTCTAAGTTATAAGATTTTAATAGTCAAATATATTTTAAACATTAGGATTTTTTTTTAAATCCCACTCGATTAAATATAACTAAGAATAAAAATATTTTCATTTTAGTAGGATTTCGGGGATAGAAATACAATGACCGATGAGGTTTGAACAAATAAATAAAAATATTTACAAGCCTTTCTTAAATTATTTTTATCACTTTTTCAACATCTTTTTAGTTAGTCAATTTTTTTTAAAAAAAAATCAAGTAAACATGCCTATATGCCGTAAAAGTAAATATAAATTTTTAAAATAACAATAATAATAATAATAATAATGATAATTAATTTAATTACTTAAACATTGATTTCTAAAACTTTCAAATTATAGTCTACTTGAACGAGAAACTAACGAAAAAGCAAACAGCCGCTTCTCAAATTAATTAATTTTGTTCTTGTTCCTAAAATTGCCGCTTCGAAAAACCAAAGGCAAAGCGTTGGATTCGTACGACTAAAGTGATAACGAGTGATGGCTCCTGCTAGTTTGCTACCAAACTTTGAGTTTGAGCTACACAACTTTACAAGTTTCTATTGGAACACTCTTCACTTACAACACAGCCAGCTTATGTCTCTCTCGACTTTTCTATACTAATAAATAACTACACATATCATAATATCATTCATACCTAAAACGTAACGTAACGTAACCAACTAGGATCAATTAATGTGAAGCGAATATAGTCTAATTATGTAAAATATAAGCTTACATAGTTATATTATAACAAAAGATCGGAAGGTTGGCAAGATTTTACACACATATCGGTGAGAAATGAAATGCAGTTTATTGTTATAGAATGGCAATTTATACCAAAACAATGGAAATATTTTCAATACACGTGTCAATGATCGAGGATTGCAAATCACATGTTCAATCATAATGGAATACTATATTTGTCAATAGAATAGATCCACATATTAAAAAAAAATGATGAAGAATAGTTAAATGTTAGAAACAGACAGCAGTCAGATAAACCAGAAATGTCGTTCACAATGATATATTATATTGTACATAAAATAGCCGTCTGTACACAAGATGTATAATATATTAGATTGTTTTTTTTTTTTGTAACCTCCAAGTTTATTAGTAGACCCATTCTTTAATATATTAGATTGTTCTACAAAAGATTCCTGAAAATTCCAAATAACATACAGATCATATATATCAATGTCGAGATAGCAAATAATTCAACTCAGGTCACTCATTACCGTCATTATTATTAGTGGCGACCCTTTCTCAACCAAAGTAACACACAAGAACATTTTAACTCGACTGAGAGCTGAGCCCAACACATGTACACTTACATAACTCGTTGGGACTCGCATCAAAAGACCTGCATTTGAATAAATGAATTAGACCGGATTGTCTACGTAACAACGAGACTGTTTATTCTCGTTCTTTCATTCTACCGTCGAAGAAATAAAATCTAATTTCCAAAATATGATATCACAAAACGATGTTCATAGGAAAAACTATGACATTAACGTGTCATGCCAATAGATATACCTACATATGTATATGCTACCAATTAATCACAATCTGATACAAAATAAAAATAAACTTAAAGAGTCCGTTGGAAGACCGGCCGAGATCGAGATCCAAAATTGACCGGTATCTACCGAGATCACAAATTTATTATTTTTTATTTTTATTAATTTAAAACAAATGTTAATTATTTGTACAGCTCGACATCTCATTCATCAAAATTCTCAAAAAGACACTGAGAGATACGTATTTAAAATTTTCAACTAAGTGCAAATCTACCAAAATTTGTTTTTCATCAGTACAAAGCAAAAAACTTACCAAAAAATGAAGTAAAAGAAAAAAAAAAAACTTACCAAAATTATAAAAACAGAAAAGAGGAAACTTCCGGGAAGTTGCGTTCGTGGATCCAACTTAAAATCATAACAACAATACATAGAATCGCCACCTATTTATACAAATCTGACACAACACACACAGATGGAGAATCAAAAGCCTTAAGCTATGGGGAGTATTGTGGAGCCATGGGCGATCGCGGAGAGCGAAAACGCAAACGCGACCGCAAAAGGGTCGAGCAGGGAGCTGCGACATGGGAGAACAGCTCACAACATGTCGTCATCGTCGTTAAGGAAGAAATCAGACCTGAGATTGATTCAGAAGGTTCCATGCAAAACTCTCAAGAACGTTCTCTCAAATCTCCAAGAAGTCATTCTCGGTACTAAGCTCACTGTCTTGTTTCTCGCCATTCCTCTTGCCATTATCGCCAATTCTTACCACTATGGTCGCGTAAGCTCTCTTTCTCAATTTGTGTATTTGCTGAATTTTGCTAACAGAACTAGGCACTAAATTAAATTAAATGTTTAGTTGAAGGAAATATGAATTTTCCCAGCTCATTGTAAGGTTTTTTTTTATTTTTATTAAATTATAAGACAAATTTTGATAGGGTCTTTAGATTTAATTTAGTAGCAAACAACAAAATCACTTGTTCTTCTATTGCGTTAAAGCAAAACTTCAATTGTAGCTAGATACATAATTATGTATAAACTATCTCTTCCAGTCAAATTATTTAATTTATCATACACCTGTCGAAGAGTATTGAAATTACGTGTCTCGTGTGATTTATTTTAAGGTTACATAATAATTTGCTTTATGTTTGTTTGTCAGTATTCATTGTGTTATGCCACGTAACTATCCGTTACCTATGTTTAGTTTAGTGCGTGGCGTCAAAACGATAAAGACTATCCTTTGTTTGTTTCTAAAATACTTTATTTTTGTAAAATGTGTGACAGCCGTTGATATTTGGACTCAGCTTGATTGGGCTGACACCTCTAGCTGAGCGAGTTAGCTTTTTGACAGAGTAAGTTCTTATCTATCGTCTCACCAAAAAATAATTCGATAAACGCTTTATTGTAGTAAATACTAATAAAGAATCATATTTCAATAAGCTAAAATACATTTTTGGCTACAATATTATTCAACCATATGTCACATAAGAGTAGATAATAGATATCATATGATCGTCCTCTCTCCACCCTTGCAGGCAATTAGCTTTCTACACCGGTCCAACAGGTAACATTTTCATACTAATTAAATTATTTATTACATAACCGAATAAAAGCCGTAATCAAATAACGGCACCTAATGGTTTATTCGGCAGTGGGCGGTTTGTTGAACGCGACTTGTGGAAACGCGACGGAGCTAATAATCGCGATATTAGCGTTGGCCAATAACAAAGTGGCGGTGGTGAAATACTCTCTGTTGGGTTCCATTCTCTCGAACCTTCTCTTGGTTCTTGGCTCTTCCCTCTTCTGTGGTGGTATCGCCAATATCCGCCGCGAGCAGCGGTTCGACCGGGTAATTTTCCCTCCCTTTTTGTCTTTGGTTTAATTTTTGTTTTTTGATGGTAATTTGACATAACCAAACCGGGGAACATGGATACAATTGCATTCAGAACTGAATCGAACCAATACCGAATTTAGTGAAACCAAACGTAACCGAATAAGCAAGTGACGCCAAACCCTTAGATAAATTCAGGTTGTGTTTGACTTGACGATTCTCTAATTAATCTTTTGCTTAATGTGATCATTCTCTTCTCATTGTGACAGAAACAAGCCGATGTGAACTTCTTCTTGCTGCTTATGGGTCTGCTGTGTCATTTGCTGCCACTGTTGTTAAAATATGCAGCGGCTGGAGAAACATCAACCTCCATGATTAACAAAATGTCGCTTACTCTATCGCGGACAAGCAGTATTGTTATGCTTATTGCTTACATTGCTTACCTCGTCTTCCAGCTCTGGACTCACCGCCAATTGTTTGAGGCACAAGAGGTACCTATAAAGTTGCATCATGTTTATTAAAATTTGCTCGACAAGTAGAATGTGAATAATTAAATAATGTATACTATATTGGGATTCAGGATGATTATGATGATGCGTATGATGATGAGGTCACTGCTGAAGAAACTCCGGTGATAGGATTTTGGGGCGGATTTGCTTGGCTCGCTGGGATGACACTCGTCATCGCGTTGCTATCAGATTATGTTGTGGACACAATCGAGGTATTTAAATAGGTCTGATATTTGTTTAAAGTTCTTGAATGAAAAAAAAGAATCACAATATTCCTAATTAATATGGAGGTTTATATAAATCTTGGCCAGGATGCATCAGAGTCATGGGGATTATCAGTGAGTTTCATAAGCATTATATTGCTTCCAATTGTTGGAAACGCTGCTGAGCACGCTGGAGCCATTATCTTCGCATTCAAGAACAAGCTCGTGAGTTTTCCTTTTTTCTTGCTTTACAACCTTCAAGATTATGCTTTCTATTGTAAACAAATTTTATTTGTCGTAAAAATATTTTATAAAAGTTTCACACGTAAATGCAAGCGGGTTAGACAAAAATCGAGCACAATATAGGTGAAATATTTTTCTGTCGAATGGTCATAATTGCAGGACATATCCCTAGGGGTGGCGTTGGGCTCTGCTACTCAGATTTCTTTGTTTGTGGTAAGTTCTTTTTCCCCTGTTTTTCTTATGATAAAATCTGAAAGATTCGACGAAATGTTGCGTGTGATATATATAACAAATCTTAGACAATATTAATGTGTGCGTTGGCTCAGGTCCCGTTGAGTGTCATCGTTGCGTGGATTATGGGAATCAAAATGGATCTCAACTTCAACGTCCTTGAAACAAGCTCTCTAGCCTTGGCCATTATCATCACAGCCTTCACTTTACAGGTACATTTGTTTATGTAATATGATTGCAATATATAAAAACTAATTTCAAATTATACGATTTGGTTACAGTAAAATCAGTGAAACACATTTGGTTCGGTTTGGTTAATATGCCCATCCCTGTAATTAGTCATGGTTTGTTTTTGGGGTGATTAGGATGGAACTTCTCATTACATGAAGGGGCTGGTTCTATTTTTCTGCTATGTCATCATCGCTGCCTGTTTCTTCGTCGACCAAATTCCCCAGAGTAAGTAATTGAAGATTAATCCCACACACATACATTGAAAATGACCAAAAGACATAATGAAACTTGTGTTTCACAGAACAACCCAATGGTATGGGCGTGGGGCTTCAATCCATGAACAATTTGGGAGAAGTTTTCTCAACTTGAAAAAAAAAACAGCAATATGATTTGATTGATTCGTCATCCAAAACAGAGAGACTTTGTCAGAGAGATTCCTTAGCATGAATGAAGGAGGGAGCTTGATGAAGACAGGTTTTTGATGTTTTAAGAAGTCATCACATTTCTGTTGCTTTCTTTCTTTGTTTTTTTCTGTTTGTTGGCATCTTATTTTTGTCTTGTGTATTATATGTTGTTTTAGTGAGTAATACGAAGGATTTTCTGATATGTTCTTTTGCCTTACCCTGATATATGCTAAAGAAGAAAATTCTCAATTTACCCCAAGATTATATTAATAGTTTAAAGACATATCAACATTGTTTACAGGAAGATAGTACATTCTTGAATGTTGGGCACAAGATGTCAAAAACGAAGTTTATTATCACTGCATTTTAATAGATAGAAGTTTTAATTTGGATTATGTCTAGCATTTGACATACTTGATTGATTACCAATTTCTTAAAACTGATTGGTCGGAGGTGATAACGGTAACGCAGAATATGTTAAGAGTGGCTATACGTTCACCAACTTTTTAATGATGTTTGTTTCCTTGGGAAAGGTTTAGTAATTTTCCTTCTCTTATTCTACGTAGCTTAAGTTCATGTGATTGTTAAATAGAGATTACCTGGAGCGACAAATAGAGTTTAGGAGACACAACAAAAGCTTTTGATTGATTCCCAGAAAAACAAAACATAGAACCCAAAGTAAAGTACACAAAAATCTCTCTGCTTTTTTTTTTTTTTTTTTCAACCGTCTCAAGAGAGATTTTAATTTTGAGCCAATCAAAAGCAATTTTGGAAGAAATATCAAAGACAAGAAATAAAAGGAATGTTTTTATACAAAAAAAATAAAATTAAAATTTTTGGGTCTAAGGAGAACTGTGGGAAAAAAAAAAAAAAAAAAAAAATTCTCTCTCTCTACAATTTTTCAGAGAGGGAGAAAATTTTTTCTTCTGTTGCCGTTTGGTTTGTTTGTCGGCTTTTGTGCCCGGACGTGATCCGGCTTTGCTGTTTCAGTCTTGCCGTCCGGTTTATTCAGTGAGTTCTATAGTTATCGGTGTGTTCCGGTTTTGCCCCGCTGTTCTTTGGCGCTTTGCCCTCGCCGTTCTTTGGCGCTTTGCCCTCGCCGTTCTTTGGCGCTTTGCCCTCGCCGTTCTTTGGCGCTATGATGTCGCCGTTCTTTGGCGCTATGATGTCGCCGTTCTTTGGCGCTATGACGTCGCCGTTCTTTGGCGTAGTTCCTAATAAATTTGTCAAGTTTCTTCCGACACAACTAGCTTTCTTCATTACGAAGAAACGGTGGATGTTTCAGAGTTTGGATTTCATAAGCCTTATCGTTCATATTATAAGGAAGTGACACCGGATAAACATAGTGATGTTAAGTCTCGCCGAAAAATCTTTTTGGCTGCTTACGTCATCGTGCTGCTTTGGAGTGGTGAGCTCTTTCCTTCGTATGGAAGAAATGTTTGACACGTGGTCTTGCCTTGGAGTAATTAGTATTATATTTTAATAATGCGAATTAGTATTATATTTTAATAATGCGATTTTTCATCGCTTACTGATGATGGCGTCATGTGTCTATCTATAATGCTAAGTAATCCTCCATCTGGGTTCAATTATAATTTTGGGCTGTTTTTCATTTTGAAGCCCAATAATAGCGAGGTCTCATGTTTTAATATATCAATAATATTAGTAGGGTTTTCGTTTAGGCTGTTTTGTAGTTGGGTTTGTACTTCTGTCTGTAGTTTTTCTTTTTCTGCTGGATTTTGGCTTAGTATCTCTCCGGTTCGATCTCTTGCCGTACTTGTGTGAGTTCGGTGTGACCCGGTTGGATTTGTGATCGCTCATTGTCTCTACTCAAAAGATCTGATCGAGATCTGCTCAATTTAAAGGTTTCTACTAAGACGTTTAAAATTCGTGGTTCTTTCGACATCGTCGTTTCCGGGAGAAGTGTGAGGATTTAGACATTTTTGTCTTGAATCCATCTTTTGCTGGATTGGAAGCCTAAGAACGCATATGTTGTGATTATTCGCTATAGGAGGATTCGTTTGTCGTTACTTGTTTTTTCGACTTGCAGTTTGGTTTAACCTTTCCAACAGTTAGAAAATTCTCTAAGTGAAGTGTATACTTTCCGGAAAATCTCGTTTTTTCTGGTTTTGTTTCCGGAGGTTTCCGGCTTTTGTAATATTCAATGTGAAATTTAATAAAAATTTAGTAAAAAAAAAAATATAAAAAAAAGGAGAACTGTGGGACCCAATTTCAAGTAGACGAAACCACAGAGCGGCCTTTTCTTCTTCTTTGTATTTAAACAAGATAAACCTTGGTCTTATCTCTTTCCCTCTCCAAGTCTAACCATGGAAGAAGAAGACAGAGCGATTCTCACATTTCACCGTATCCCTTCCCTCAATTCCTCCATACTAACCTCTTACTCGGCCAAATCCGGCACCATACAGTTTCGCCGCCGTGTGTGGCGGAATTCCGCTCCCGGAGATGTCGGTTTGGGTAATAGATTCGCCTGTATTTCCATGGTGGAGAAATGCGACGACCAGAGGGAGTTCGCTCCGACGCCGGCTCAGTTCTTGAACAACCCGCTCGCTATCCTTGCTCTTGTCCCCAAGGACGCCGCCATCTTCGCCGCCGGTGCTATTGCTGGAGCCGCCGCGAAAACGGTTACGGCTCCGCTTGACCGTATCAAGCTTCTTATGCAGGTTTTTTGGCTGTCTCTGTAAATTTCCCTTTGATATTTTGTTCTGAGGTTTCCATTTACTGTAAATTTAAAATATACGAAATTTTATGTTCGAAATATTTAGAAGCACCATCTGCTTCTAAAGAAGATATATAAAGAAAATACAAAAGTAATGGTTTAACTGTTAAATGAATATGAATCCTAAGGATTCTTGGGGTTAGTGTTTTAGTTATTCTTATATAGCAGCTACAAGACTTTAGTCCTGTATTAAAATATGATTACAGTAGTAGTTAGGCTTTTTATTACAGCTTAATAGTTAAAGGGAACAAAGAGATATATATATCGGCAGATGAAGATAAACCTTGACAAGTGTTTATTTTGTTTGTTCTTACTTCAGACACATGGTATACGAATTGGACATCAGAGTTCAAAGAAGGCCATAGGATTTATCGAGGTAGTTTTGTGCGTCGATGTTCTTCTTTTTCCACTCTTACCTTAGTCTTGCATGTTCTAACCGATGCAAGAGTTATTGGAAATGAATTATAGGCAATCACTTTGATAGGCAAAGAAGAGGGAATGAAAGGGTACTGGAAAGGAAATTTGCCACAGGTTCTCTAAATTGTTTGTTTTGAAACTTTTGGTACTTTATACTAGTGAAGGGTTTCTCTTGAGTTAATGGATTTTCTGTTTTGAAAATGTGACATCAGGTGATCAGAGTGTTACCATACAGTGCGGTCCAGCTTTTGGCTTACGAGAGTTACAAGGTGAGCCTGTGTCATCACCAGCTTATTAGCCATTTGGTTTATGTATTGAACAGAAATCAAAACGACGGTTGTACAACTCTACAAATTCACTGAAAATTCCGTAGCTACCTGTCCTTGAAAACAAGCATAGACCCATAATATATGTCTGAAATGACATATTAAGCCATGATTCTGGTCCAAAGTTAGAAAGATTAACCACAGGGAGCTTGTGTGAAAATGCCTCTAGGAAACTTTGATTGATTGCATTTAGCTTTTTTGTACTCTGTATTGAAATTCACGACATTCAGCTTAAAGCAAGTTGTATCACTTTTTTGCTCTCTCTCTCTCTCTATTGCTTGTACCGTTTGACTGATACTTGCATGCTTTGAATCCAGAAACTGTTCAAAGGTAAAGATGATCAGCTCTCAGTAATCGGAAGACTTGCAGCGGGTGCTTGTGCTGGCATGACGTCTACTTTGGTGAGTAATTGTGGTTCGATGAATCTACTGCTTGGTAAAAAAGATTTATTCTGTCTTCCTATTGGATCCATCAGAAGTTCACATCCTTATAGTGGATGTACTGATGCATGTCTAAAATATTGGCACAAAACTCGCTGTGTCTACTTGAAAACTAAATACTATATATTTGGAAATGTATGAGTTTTATGTGGTTTGGTTTCCGTTTAAGGTTTAATCAACGTTTCTTCATTTTTATTACGGCATACATGTAAAACACTTGGTTAGTGTATGTACTGCTCCAAGCATATAGATATGTTAATTTATCAACCTGCTTCTTGCATCTTGATTCTTATGCAGTTGACATACCCACTAGATGTTTTGAGATTGAGGTTGGCAGTCGAACCTGGGTACCGAACAATGTCTCAGGTGAAAATGGTTTTTCATTTTATCATTCCTGACTTAAGCTCTCAGACTCTAATCATCATTTATTGAGATGCATTGTGTAATGTAAACTCTTGCAGGTTGCTTTGAGTATGCTCCGGGAAGAAGGAATTGCATCTTTCTATTACGGTCTGGGACCTTCTCTAGTGGGGATAGCTCCTTATATTGCTGTTAACTTTTGTATTTTCGATCTGTGAGTCTGCTAAACTTTCATTCCATCTGTTACAGACAAAAAATTGAACCGGGCTAATCCTTGTTTTTCCATAACTAACAACAGAGTGAAGAAGTCTTTACCGGAGGAATATAGACAAAAGGCACAATCATCTCTATTCACAGCTGTTCTTTCGGCTGGTATTGCAACACTGACATGTTACCCTCTAGACACTGTGAGACGGCAAATGCAAATGAGAGGAACTCCATACAAATCAATCCCGGAAGCATTTGCTGGTAAATCGATCTATTTCATTATGCAACACATTAGAGCAAGATCTTCTCATCAGTTGATTTACGTACATTACATGTTGTGTATAGAGCAAAAGACTTAAAAGAGTTTTGCACTGAGTCAGTTTTACATCTGCTGTGCAGGAATTATAGACCGTGATGGGCTTATAGGCTTGTACCGTGGCTTTTTACCCAATGCATTGAAAACTCTACCGAACAGCAGGTTAGACTCTTCTTAATGCATTATTTAGAAGATCTTAGGCTGCTGATATGCTACTTAAGGTGTAAATCTATCTGATACAAAACCAAGCTCAAACTATCGTTATGCGAATTGGATCGAATACTTTTTATGATTTCAGTTTGAAGTTCTGATTGTATCAGTCAAATCTGTATGCTCTTTAGATAGGACTAGTATGCAAAACACAACTATTTATATGTCTTTAGAATACTTAGGTCTCTAACTTGGAACCTCGAGTATTGTTTTTAATCTATTCGTTAAAGTCTAGGTCTTAGGACTCTCACATTGCAAATAAGAACTGGCCTAACGCTTATTAGGGGTTTGGATCACACTCGCACATGTAGATAGCTGATTAAATTACTCATTGCCGTTTAATTTATTGTGCAGCATTAGGCTTACAACTTTCGACATGGTAAAACGCCTTATCGTCACGAGTGAGAAGCAGCTTCAAAAGATCAACGACGAAAATCGGAATCGAGACCAAACTCAATAACCATTTCTTAATTTTTTGGAACATTACATGAAATTTTTGGAGCCGCTGGAATATTTTTGCTTGGAGCGACTAGTTTTACATTTTGTTTTAGTTTGTTTTTACTCTGCTAGTTCATGTTTGGGAAACGATTTGTATTATTCAGCAATGTTCTTTGGAAAATTCATTTTTATTTGGATTTCCGTAGAAAATCAACAACCTTGAGACCGAAGATGCATGTCAAGGGTGAGTTCAAACATGTACATGGTGCTTTGGTTTGGATGATCACTAAAGCAGACTTTGGTACATTGTTCGTTGTGGAGAAAAAGGTGACACAACCTCCCGAAACGCTAACAACTGTTTGCTTTCTTAGGGAAAAAAAAAAAAAAAAAACACACAAATNAAAAAAAAAAAAAAAAGCACACACATTACAAAATACTTACTTCTGCTTCTGGACTGCAGTTATGCTTGATCGAGTTACAAAATCTGGTTTCTAACTCCGGTTTAGTCTTCTTCCTCGTCATCATCAGCATCAGCATCAGCATCATCATCATCATCATCATCGTCATCGTCATCTTCATCTTCATCTCCATCTCCTTCTTCATCACCTGCCTTACCCTTCTCTAGTTGTTCTTCCTGCAGAGAAACATTGCGAAACAAATTCTTCAGAAAGCTAAAACTCACAACATGAGACAATAGGTCACGTATAAGTACGCTATATACAGAAACTATACATTGTTTAATGGAATTGTTACCTCCTCACTAGCTTCATCTTCATCGTTCACCTCGGATCTAGACTTTTCAGATTCATCACTCCCTTCCTCCTGCACCCGCCATTGCAAGGAAATCAGTGTGAGCCACGTAAGTGTTTGTATATGTGAGATAGGGCTTACCATGTTTTTGTTGTATGCATCGATAAGCTTTTCATATTCAGCTTTCCTCTTTGCAGCCTTCTCTTCATATGGAGCTTTTTCCTTCAAAAGGCAGAGGTGAAACTCATGTCAATGTCAAATTAGATACCTTTTTGGTTTAATATCACAATAGAGTGTTCACAAGTTATATTTTTGGAGACCCAAAGACTTCACTATTATAAACTAAAATAAACCAATGTTTTAACTTTCTGGCACTATATGTAACCGTGAATTTAGTTTAGTTGATTTAAGTTCTCTGGTAAAAATCAAAAACAGAAATTTTTGCTAGTCATCAAGTAGAAGGTGACTAATGTATGATATACGAAGCGCAGAGGAATTTAATTTTTTGTACCGTCAGATGACTGTGCAGAACCATCCTCTCTACAATAGCTTAGAAGGAAACTAATGTATTTTCATGAACAAACAGTTCTAGAAGCAGTTATCTCCATCACAGTATCAGAAAGGAAAGTTCCACAGATACTTACAGCTTGAGACATTGACTTCCATTTTTGCCCTCCAGCTTTCCCAACCTTCACAAGGAAAAGGGAAGGGTAAGACTATGAGGATTTCATCCAATAAAGACTATGTCCATGAAAAAAGTTTCAAGGAATCTGTCAAGATCTTACAGCAGACACAGCCTTAACATTTGGATTTTCTTTCTTGAACGTTATCCTAAAGTCTTCTCTGAAACAAGAAAACCAGAAACCTTCAAAACAGTAACTTTATAACAAAAACAAAACAAACCAGTAGATTATGAAAGATTTTATAGAACGAGTATTAATAAAAGTGGAACTTCCTTCAGGGAAAGCATCCACAATACTTACAGGAAGACAAAGAAGGCACTAGGAGGTCTTTTCGGTTTGTTTGGGTCCTTTTTGGCCTTCTTCTCTTTACGAGTCTCCCGTTTGTTAGGCTTCTCAGCCGGTGCCTTCCTCTTTCCCACCTTTCTGAAAATCAAACAGAAACCAAAACTTCAAATTAGTAACCTTATAAACAAAACCAAAGTCATATTTGAGATCAAATCACAAGAGAGGATGTTAAAACTGGTCTGTCCAAGCTACGCTACAAAGTCAACAACAGCTCCAAGCATGATCTTTTACTGTTTCAGCACAGCTGAAGCTAAGCCAGATTTGCAAAAGATACTTTAATGACCGATTCAACAAGAAGATATTCCATTCTCAACAGCCATAATTTCTCGTTATTACTGTATAAGTTTCAGAAAGGTAATGAATTAACCTGTCAACTGGCGTCAAGGCTTCCTTTGTGGTCTTAACTTTATCTTTCCCCTTTGCTGGCTTCATCGCGGCAACTGTAGAACCAACGACTTTAATCAATTTCTCAGCAAATTCAACATGGAACAGAATCGACCGACACACTACTCTCCAGAGAGAAAGGAATAAGCCAATCCTATCAGAAAATATCAATCTAACAGACGAAGGAAAAAGTCAATTGCAATCCGCGAGCTAAAACTAGAAAACAAAAAACAAAGGAGCAGACGAGGAAACTCACAGATTCTATTCAGCGAAAATTACATAGGAAAAAAAAATCGAAACACCAGAGATTGGAGGAAAAACAAAGTGATCAAATCATAGAATATCAACAGATTCGAAGCTCAAAAACTACTAAATCCTCAGCTAACACAACTGTTTCTGATTGCGAGAATCCGATAGATTAAAAACTCAAAATCAACCAAGCTAAGCTCCAGATTCTCCAAAAAGAGGGATAAACAGAAAAAGATAGTAGAAAATGAATTCGAAATAGCAAACAAAAAAAAAACGAAGAGATTCAAAACTCAAAACAATAGAGAAAATCAATTACCCTAAAAGAGTGATCGAAACGAATGGAAGATCTGAGAGAAACCAAGCGGAAAAGCAGAATCAAAAGGAAAAAGACGATCAGAGAGCAAAAGAGATGAGCCTGAGGAGAAAGAGATGCTTATTACCGGTTACCTGTTAAACCTAGGATTGGCGTTCGCCGGTAATCCCAGGTGCTTTTACCTGCTATAGCCGGTAAGATGATAGTAACAGTGAAGGAAGGTCGTTGATTTGAACGGTTGCGATGAAACGGTTGCCGCCAAATGATGATACGATAAGGATGCGACGGAAGTCACGTGTGGGTCTAATATGGGCCACACTTTATTCATGGGGGGTGGGGTGGTTTGGGCATTATTATGTGAAGCTAATCAAATATGGGCCAGGCTTGGTCCAACAGCTAATAGAAATTCTATATAGTACCAAAATCAGATTTTTTTTTTTGTTTTCCTGGTCTCCAATTGATTTTCAATTTTGATGAATAATTTGGTAGCATTTTAGCTAATTTTTATTTTCAGGTAGAGAAAAATAATTTGCAACAAGATTAATAGAGAGGTACGGAAGTAGTAATTAAATATTTCCTACGTTTCATTGATGTTTTAGCATAAAAAAATTGTTTCATGTTTTAAATTTTTATGCACAAAGTATTTAATATGTGCAAGTATTTTGTAATCTTTTTTAATTTGTGTGCATTATCAACAACCATCATTTAAAGTGAAACAAATGGGAATAATAAAAACAAAAAGTTGCGTCATTGGTTAGATTTGCTATTTATTTTAAAACTTATGAAATCAAACCGAATCGATCGCTCTACAAACCGATACAGCTGAAAATCTAAAGATAGGTGCGTACAAATCCATTGTTCTGTTGGAAGGAAATGTACACACATATGGTCTGGTCTGTCTTATTAAATATAAACATCAAAGTTGAAAACTGTGTCGGAAGCCAACGATGCTAGACAAGAAACGTAACCAAAGCAAGCAAAATTCGAGACTGAACACATGAGGAAGCTAACAAATCACAGACGCTTTACACAAATAAAGAAGAAGTTAACTTGTCACAGAAGAAACTACAACTTCTTTGAACCCGCACTCACGGGTCAACTCCGGACGGCGAGGCCAATTTGGGCTTCATATGAGAAGGTGGATTGTGCTTGAGTCTCGTGAGCACTTGACGCATACGAGACAGATCAGTGGGCTTCCCAGGTTTTGGTCCCTGTATCACAGTTATGGAAGCTTGCTTCTTCTTCCCTTTCTTCTCCATAATTGGTACTTCACGGGGAACGAGTTCCGCAATCGCCTTCCAGTTGTTTTTGTCAGCTTCAGCATAAAACTTTTCTTGGTTCTCCAAAAACAACTAGCAATAAAATAGGCATTTCATTTGAGAGTTCACAAAGTCGAAGCACAAATCTCGAATGATAAATAAAAGTTACAGAGACAATCACCTTCTCTTTTTCGCGGTTGGATTTCTTGTTGTTTTCAATAGTAATGCTACGCTTGCTGTAGAACTCGGCCTTGTATTGCTCTGCTGTTTCTATAATTTGCTGAACCATTTCTTTCTCTTGCTTTTCCTTCTCTTCCAATCTCAGAGCATTTAGCCTTGGAGGTCCACAACATAACAACACTTTTCATATAAGCTATTTAATTAGACTTTACTAATACCAGATTATGCTTAGTTTAAATAGCCAAGAGGTAAACTTAATCATATCAAGCACATTTAGTAACAGGGTCAAGCACATGGATTACAATTTTAGCTTTCAGTTTCAGGAAGAACACTTATTGAACAAACTAAACGACTCTCCATGGAACAATGTTTGGTCAACGTTTGGAGCTGAGACTTAGTCAATGAATATTTGTTAACTTTCTAAATTAGGGTTTTAAGCAAATCAAAGATTGGTTCCAAATTCGTGAAAATCTCCAAGAAAAAAAAAACGGATTACAAAAAAGAATCGACAATTCAAAGATTATATAATTTATTTTAACTTTGAAGGAAAAGGGTGAATAAGCAAGTAAAGGAATCAGAAGCTGCATGCAAGAAGAAGCTTTTACCTTCGCCACTCCCTGAGAGCGAAACCTTCCTCTTTCTCCATGACCGATGGAGGCGGCAAGATCGGGCCGTTCGTAGCATCGGAACTGTTTATCAACGGCGGAGATTGAGTTTCCGATAATTCCTTCTGCGACGACGAGAAATCCCCTTGGTTGGTGTGAGCAGAGGAATCACCGCCTTGTAACTCTTTCTCCGTTTGGGCGTCAAAATCAGAGAAGGACGAGTCAAACCGCTGCGACTGGAATCGAGACTCGTAAGGCGTGTAGTTTCCTCTGTCGCCGCCATCTACCTCCGTCGAACGATTTGACTCACCGAGTCGTGAATCGTCGTTGCTCAAAGATGACGACATGGCCTCTTTAGTTTCTGTTTTTTTTTTTCCTCGAAAAGTCTCCTCCTTGCTCTGCTGTGGTCACACACTGGTTTTCGTAACGACGAAGTTCTCCTCGTAAGCGCTACGTGGCGTTTTATGATTGGTTGGAGAGTTAATACACGAAAGCAATGAAAACGATACATTGTAAATATCGTGGATCTGCCTCTATCTGATTGTAAGCTTACGTGTCTTTTTTTATATGGCGAAAGAACCATCCGTATGGTGGACCTTGACGTACGTGATTCTTATTCGTCAGATCACTTGAATGTTCGAGTCTGATGGGCTTTAAGAAATGAAAGGGCTATAATTTTGGTGGCCTTTTAGGACACATGATTCAAGTATTCTGATCTTTGTGTTCTTTGATCGATCAACACAAAGCCGCTTGTAAACACCTGATTTTATGTTGTTTAATCAGTAAATTTTCGGTTATGAATTTTTTTTTAATGTGATAAAATAATGTATTTATAGCTAAAATTAATTATTTATTATTTTGTATGAAAGCTTTATAAAATTATATTTTTAGGAACAAAGGGATCGTATATTTTGAGTGATTTGTATGCTTGTAAACAATATCCGATCGAACTCAGAACCAACTTCTTCAGACTTCTCTTCAATGTTTTATTCCGCTAAATGTCAAAACATTGATAACACTGCATACTCTACATTTACCCTGGTTGTAACTTATAAGGAGAAAGATAAGAGTACATATTGAATGTGACTCATCATCAATATTACAAAATGCGATTTTCTTTTACTTTTCTCCTGATATTTGAGATTACATCGAACTATTTCATAACGAGCAGTCTCAAACGACTAGAAAAAAAAGAGACTATACGTTGTTCCAAGACTCTTCTTTGGAGGCCGGTTCGGGTTTTAACGTGTGAAGCATATAACTACAAGCCTCCACGGCTTCTCCTACCGTTAAGAACATCCATTCTTTGCCCAAATTATCGATGAATTTGGATCTAGTTAATTTCTTCACGACCTCTCCTTTTGGATTTGCCAATACTAACTGAGGATAAAAAAGAATAAAAATGTGAAGAAATTTTCGCGTAACATATCCTAAAGAACTAGTATACGACGACGTACTACGTTACCTTCAACGCTCTTCTGTCGATGATTTTCTTTATTTCCTCCATCATGCTTATACCACTCGTGTCGATATTACCAACAGCTGTTTTGTTCAATACACACACACAAAGTAAGCCTCGAACGAAAATAATACTAGTGTCATAGAATATTAAGATATATAATTACCGGACATATCGAGTATAATATATTGTAAACTGCTTTCTCCTGATGTTTTGACTCTCTCTTCCTCTTCATCTATCCACCTAGTGATTCTGCGCCCGAAAATAATATGAATGGAAAACACAATTCAAAACCAATCCTTGATCGTTGGCACGTATAAATAAGTTAGTGTTAAGGTTACCTCTCGCGCAAGTAACCAGCATTGGCAAAGTAGATGGGAGCATCAATCTCCAAGATGAGAAGACCAGGAACGGTTCTTGAGTAAGGATACTGCTCAGTGTTCCTATAGATCATGCTGTTTGGTATGTTTCCCTTCATCGCGGTCCTCGGCCTCGACACGAATAGCAACAACCTCGCTATCGATATCACCACCTTCATTACCACCAAAAGAAAAGAACACATTTAAAAGTGTATAAAAAAACATGTCCTTATAAAATATTTTCGTGAAATGTAAACGCAAACAAACATCTGAATGTCTAGGTAAATTCTGCAATAAAGTATATATACTTACTGCTACGACGAGTCCGATCTCGACACTACCGAATACAACCCCAAAGTAGGCGCTCATGCAGACGAGGAAGTCGAATTTGTCGACTTTCCAGAGATGAATGGCAGCTTGATAGTCAATGAGCCCGAGCATTGCGACTATGATGATGGAGGAGAGGACGACGAGTGGTGTGTAATGGAAAAGCGGCGTGAGGAAGAGCAATGTCAACATAACCGCAATCGCCATCACTATGTTCGACACCGCAGTCTTGCAACCGGCGTTGAAGTTCACGGCCGACCTCGAAAACGGTCCTAGTAGTATATATATGGTACGTCGTAATTAATATTATAATTAACGTTTGTTTTTTTTCATATTACATATATAGTAGTTAATGTGACTATAATGTAGAAGTTATATATATGTGTGTATAGTAGTGAACGTACCGGTTGTGAGGTAACAAGATGTGAGGGAACCAACGATGTTCATCATTCCAAACGCTATCATCTCTTTGTTCCCGTCTATGTTGTAGTTCTTGAACATCGCAAAGCTTCTCCCCACCGCTATTCCTTCCTGCAATTACACATTAATTTTATTTGATTTTGATGATATAGGTTGCTCGGTTTGGTTGGTTTCTTAGCTTTAGCTCAGTTAGAGGAGAAGTTATTTAGGCCTCAATTATTTCAAGTGTAATGTTTGCATTTTGAAAGAAATTCACATTTTTTATCTATATTTTTTGTTTCTTTCAGATTTTCATAAAATAATTTTCAAATTTTCAATAACAAACGTCAAACTCTTTATAATTAACAAGTGTTCTTTATTTATTTTAAGTTCTAAGTTCATTTGGAAAATTGGTATACTCAACGTAAACCTAACACGGACAATGTAAGCCTTAGTTAATTTGTGAGTCACACTTGCTAATAACAAACACTGATGTAAATAACATTTGTGAGTTAATGAGAAAGTATACGTTTTACACAATATATACTATACTCATCGTTTTTTTTTGTTATCTCGGCTATTACTCTCAAGCGTCAAAGCTTAATATCGCTAGCTTTTAAATTTCCTACTGTTAAATTCAATACAATTAATATCTAATTTTGTATAATCTCAATTTTAGGAAAAAGAGAACAAAAGAGTGTTTTGGAGTGTATATATATGGGACTTACAGCGAGAGCGATGATGCCAGTGATGAGGCCAGTCTTGACAGCTGTCGACATGTAAGGCGAAGTGAAGACGAGATCAGACACGGACAGTGGATTCAACCCTTTCTTCAGGTTCCCTATCTGCACAATCGTACACCTTCCTTTATTCTATCATTCCTCGGACAAAATTTTCAAAAAATTACCCAAAATGCCCATGACCCCACTTCTTTTCCCACAATCATTTATAACTTACAACTTCTTGCTTCTTGTTTCTTTTCCAACCACAATATTCTACTTTAACTTTTCTCCTTTATACTATAATCCTTTAGATTTCGGTGAAATATACATACATTGTTATTAATTACTTGAAACTATTTATTTATTTGCTGTTGTTATAGAATAAAGAGATCGGAAAATACCACTTGAACACCATGTCTCTCAGCGTGAGTGAAGTAAACCAAGAGGCTTCCAAGAATCACTGACGTCAAAGGAGCCATCGCCGCCACCCAGAAGAATTTTGGTTTCTTCGTGCTCTGCATCATTAATTAATTCGTCATTAAACACATTAATTACCTTTTTTAATTGTGTAACTAAGTACATTTCATCATGCTAATTTTTCTAATTATTCTTTGTGAGAAAAAGATTCATAAAGACGAAGAGTATAAATTAATATATAATTATAGGGAAATATCATTGTACCGTGTTTTTGTTAAGATCCGCCTTGTCGAAAGAAATGAGATTATTTATTTATTTAAATCATGATAGAAAGGTAGAGGGAGAAATAAAAAAAATTCTTACGAAATATTTGGTGGAGAGAAGGAAGAAAAGGAAACCACAGCCGAGAACACCACTCTCCCATCTCCACTGCACAACAAAACAAAAACAAATCAGAAACAGAACACACATGTTTATTGATTAATACTGCTATCAATTTAATTAGGAGTATAATTATCGACATTGGGAATGATATTTTGGATGTATTAGTGGATTAATGAATAATTAACAGGAAATAAGGGAAATGAGAGACACCTGGTGAGTTTGGGAGAAAACGGAACGCATGACGGAGATAACATCAGTGGCGTCTGTGAAATGTTTAAGCCCGAAAATACCCTTAAGCTGTTGCAGACTCACCACCGTCGCTGCTCCTCCCATGAATCCCACTATCGTTGCATGCGATAGAAAATCCACTATGAACCCTAACCTGCAAATTATTATTTTCATTGCTTATCAATACAGAACAAAAAAAAAATAATCATTTTCATTTATCCATTTTTTATCCTAATTATTTTGTAATTACTGGCAATTAATTATCAGTTTGCATCATTAACTCATCACCTTCATTCAATGCTAGCTAAACCAATGTTAGCCAGCTTTACCATATACTATAACTTTTTGGAATCTATTAATTAAATACGATATCTATATATATAACTACATACTATATTAAACCGATCATATATACCAGTAAAGTAATTACATTCCCTTAGGATTCTCATAGTTATACTTATCCAGCTTTGTCCTTATTGGCTTGTGTTCAGCAACTATATCAAGTTCACGTGACGTAACTCGCAATGACGCATTTCACTCATGGCCTATTGTTTTCTTGAATTATTTGGAATGTTTTGTTTACGTACAAGAAAGTAAGGTGAAACAAAAGTTACTATTTGGTAAGATATTTTTGGTGCCGGAATCTTCTTCCACATGCTTTGGATCCAAAGATATATCTCACACATTTTAACTTTAGGTAGGCTAATTTTAAATGAAAAAGGAAATAAATTAAAAGAAAACCTGAAAATGCCTAGGGAGGCTTCGAGAACGCCGGCGAAAAACGTGGCGGTGAAAGCAAGATGAAGGTAAAGCTTAGGAAATTTCTCAGCGTCTACTTCTTTGCTCAGCATCGCACCTGTCAACAGAGATCCAACCGCAACCGTTCCCACCGCCAAATCCCGTGAACTCCCCAGCACCGCGTACACCAATGGCGGTACAAAACTTGAGTCTAAACGCAACAAAAAAAAACAATAATTAATTAATTATATATACCTCTGAATTTTAATCAAACTCTGTTATGAGTTTCATTGTATTATGATTACTGCCTTCTCTAGAACATAATTTGTTTGTCTGAAACTTTTTTTCTTTCTCTTGAATAATATATTTGAGTTAGTCGACAAAACAAAACAAAAATTTGGATTTGAGGTTCCTTTGTTATTGCCGTAATGCACTCTATATATAATTTTTAAAAATTCTAGTTCTCAGTGAACGTAGCATTTAACAAATAAAAAAACACTGATTAATAGAAAAGATCCGTTTTATATAAAAAAGGGAATAAAAGAGAAGATATAACGCTTACAAAGGCCAAGAATGGGAGGCAAGTTAGCGAGTTTGGCGTAACTGATGCCCTGAGGGATGGCGAGGCTAGCGATGGTGATTCCGGCAATGAGATCCGATTTGAACAACTTGAGATTGTAGCGTGGAGCCCATTCGCAGATCGGGAAGAAGTATTGTAGGCCTAATACAACTTTTCTCGAAGTTTTCTGGTTCTTGAATTGTCTAAAAGGATCGTCTGGAAACAGAGTTTCCTTCACTGAGTACTGAAGTGATTTCAAGAACGGCTGAGGCTTCGGAGCTTCCACCGTGTGGTGGCGGCGGTGCGGCTCCTCCGCTCCTTGAGGGAATGTGTAGTCCGCCGTGCCCATTTGAAGACCGCTCGAGTCGGATCGGTTTATGAAGGGTTTTTTGTTGGAGTTTTTGTTTTTCTTTTTGGCGGCTAGAAGTGAGGAATGAGGAGAAGTGCCAAGGTGGTTTCTCCTTTTTATAGGAGGTTGAGCGTAGTGTGTGCATTGGTAAATAAATAAATGTAAGAAAATTATTCAAAAGTGCTGAATTCACTGTCAGAGCAGATCACTCGGTGAGATTGAGTTACCAAATGGATTAATTATTTATGATTTAATTTTAATTGAGGCCAGCCTATGACCAAATATAACTATATATAAATGGGTGCGAAGCTGATGTCCAATTTCTTTTTCTTTTTTTTTCCTGTGATTTTTTTCTGTTTTGTTCTGTCTTGGTTAACATATTTTTTATTCGTACTCGGTACTCGTTTTGAAATAACTTGAGAAGTTCAAATCTTACTACGTGATCTATTTAGTAAACTTTTAAAATCTATTAGAAAACATCAAAATTTAGTCAAAAACAAAGGCTTATTTGGTGGATTCTAGATTCAAAATTGACAAAAATAAATGTAATGGCATTTTGTAAATAACTATTTTTTTTGTTAAAAGTTTTTGTGAATAACTAATGCGTATCATCCCACGTATTAAAAAAATATGATATTATATGATATTATATAAAATAATATATTAGCAATATGTAGCATCTACTGCATAAATATCATTCATGGTATAAATTTGACACCTAATGAGTAAAATAGGCGTAAAAAAGAAGAAGAGGAAGAAAAAAAAGAATAGTCGTCAAAATAAATTTTTTTTTTTAAGAAATGGATTAAGCACCGAGTCACGGATGTGTAACTCTGATGCAGGTTTTGTCCCGACACAGAGAGGACGCAAAAGCCAGAAAGCTTACGTTTCCACTTTCCACCTTTCAATCAAATTTCCTGATTTTCCCATTATACCCCCAACTCAGCGATTACTGATGACATCATCGTTTCTTTATCATTAAACTACTTTATAATCTATGGCTCTGCTGACACATGTCCATTAGCAGATGGGTTAGTTTATCCTCATTGCCATGTCACCTTTTTCCCTAATTAAAAAGTTATATTTTATTTCTCAAGTATGCATGTAATAATGTAATCTTTTTAAGCTATGGAATTTTGCGCTGTGGGATATTTTTCAAAAGTTATAGTGAACGTGCCTAACTTTAGGAGTTGGAGATGACGATTCAGCAACAACAAATGGTCACAATACTTTAGTCGGTGTTAGATATTATGCTTTTTCTGTTTTACACTTTGTCATTAATTATTATTGTATGTTCTTACTTCTTTTATATAATTATAAGTTTCTAACTAACTGTTGAATTTTGGTAACGGTTGCAAACACATGAAACTCCACGTTGCTTCAGTAAGCTCTTCGGATTAACCGTTCTAAAACGAATCAAAAGTTGACCGACCATGTAACCGAAAGATTTCATAACATCTAGTACTGTTCTACACTAATTTGTTTTGCAGATACAATAAGCCCTAATGCACTACTACCATGTGTTAGTCATAACATTTCGCAAACACACACAAAAGTAGGAAAATAATTAAGATACTAAATATCTAAAATATAATAGGTCTACCCTTAAAAGGTTGAGCCTACTAATTGACGAAAATTGGTAATGCGTTTCCGTTTCTTAGTCCGGAGATGAAGTGCAATCACAGCTGGATGGACACGTGGTAAACGATAATTTATCTTAGTTGTTAATTATTACTTGAATAAGTTTTGTATAACTTGTACCTACCGAATCTCCCTAGCTCCAAATTTGTCTATGACTTTTCTGTTTCTTGACCAGATTATATTTGCATATATCAGACAATTTAATTTGATATGTATGCTTGAACAATAAACACGTGAAATAACTAAATTTGTTATTATAAGATACAAAATCAAAGTAATTCTAACTCTTACAAATACTAAACTATAATTATGGTCTTAATTAGTTGAGATAATGTATTAATCGTATGACTACTAAAATAATTATAGCAAAATTTTTGATTAAGTGTTCATCTAACTGATAGACCATAATTTATAACTTTGTTCTTATAAATAACCAGCCATATAGCCTTTTCCTTTTCAACTAGTGGTAGCGTAACTAAGGTATAACAAAAAGTGTGTGTAAAAAAAACACAAGTAACATAAAGACTTTGGTCAAAATCAGGAGTAACGGCTATTGACCCGGAATATAAGTAGTCGATATTTGACGTGGCTCGAATCGCAGCCGCAGCCACAGATGCTTCTTCCTAAAATGGAAGTTATTCCCACCACAAATATCTTGACACTTGGCTTTTTTCTTTTTTTTTCCTTGGTATACTGTTTTTTTTTTCCTAGTAAAAAAGTAGTATTTTTTTCTTTTAAATTCTCACCGAAAACGATGGATCAGCTTGATTCCTTTATCCTCCACTTACAATGGCCTGTGTTTCACGTTAAGACTTATACATGAGGAGTGTCATGTAACAACCGCGGTATATAATAAGACATATATCACTACAAATTAACAAGTTAATAATGATGAAATAACTATCTTTAATTGCGTAAATTTTGTTAATAAAACGATTTACATCAGTAATTACGCATCACAAAATAACCTATGGCTAAATCGTCATAGTTGACGACGAAAATATTTGTTTCAAACAAAATTGATCACGGTTCTAATATATTAACAACAATTGTTCCATGAGTTTTATAGTTAGAAGTGGAAAACAAAAGTTTTTGCATTAATGTCACGGTTAAATCAAATTTGACTATGTCCGTAATTAACGAATAAAAAGTTAAAAACAAGGATTTCTATACGAATGATGATGTGATCTTTTGGATAAACAATAAAGTTATATAATTTGGTGAAAAAAAAACAAACGAAGTTATAGAATTTTGCCTAGAATGACATTTTAATGACCCGTGTTATCATGACAATGCTACCACATTACTCGAAAGCCACCACACGATTACTGTATAGAGAACAGTAAAATTGACTAAACATCGCATCAATCACAATTCGGGACAGATGCAACAATCACTAACACAATACTTTTTTTTTGTGGTATACAAATGGGAAAAAGATGAGATCCTTGGTAAACTACAAAAGCAAATTATATCAAAGATCTAACGATTTCACTTCAAACATAAAAACCAGGTTCAAAGATTGATTTGAGATTTTTGTCGTTTCAGGTTTTCAAAGGCTATTACCACTTTACGCGTTGTTGATCTGAATTATATCTTCTAACTTACTGTATGGCATCGCATGATGAATAATAACAGTTGATAAACTTTAACAAGAAAGGAAAAACAGTTGTTAGTTATTCTGGCGTTGTATACAAATAATACAATGGAGGATGGAGACAATAATGGGTTTTATTGGGAACAAAAATATTGAATTATTAAACATTAAAAATATTCAATATCATACTAAGATCCAGATGACATCTTTTTTTTTTTTGATAACTACCAGATGACATCTTACACTTTGTATTCTACGTTTATTCATGATTTAAAACAATTTCACTGTTTCTCTTATTTGTAACACACCCAACCATATTTATTTTAATCAAATTATATTAGGCAATTATTTAGAAATTGATCACCGATCTGATTAAGTTATTTTAGCTAGTTTCAGTCGTTCAAACTAAGTTGAGATGTTTATAAATCAGAAGACGCTCATAGTACATATAATTTGTAAAAACTAGTATATTTTTTAAATTGTTATTGATGTAATTTTAGCTAAAGGACTGTGATAAAATTAGTAATAATTAATATTTTGATCGTAGCATCAAATAAATTTAGGATAGTCCCAATAAAAAAAATACTCATTCTGTTTCAAATTAAAAGATGTTTAAGGATTTGGCACACATATTAATAAATCATTAAATTTCTTATTTTTTTAAAATTAAAACCTTATTTAATATTTACCTAACCATATATTAACCAATAAAAAATCTGCAACATCAAAATAATTAAAAAAATATAAAAATTAATTAATTTTACATTAAAAACTGAAAACATCATTTAAATTAAAACAAAAAAATTTGGCTTAAACATTTTTTAATTTGAAACAGAGAGAGTATTAGAAACCCAACAAAAATCAAACAAGAGCAGAAAATAAAAATAGAATGGAGACATAATCATTATTCCATATAAATTACCATTAATATTCTAAAATGGAGTGGGTACACTCCTTTTAGACCACATGCATCTCCCCCTGTTTATATATATATATATACATTGGTAATTTGGACTATATATATAATTCGTTGACTATTCGTATAAATTAAAATTGAAGCATAGAAATTTCTGCAAATGTTAGTGTGATATTCTGGCAGACAACATAAATGGGTTCTCATATCACACCTCAATTATATGTATTACGACATTGGCCCCTTCACCATCTACAGTCGTATACACATGTGTATGCTATATATACCTTAGTGTTGCATGGTTACATGATTTGCATCCATTGTTTTTGGGATGCATAATTTGTCACACGTATTGTGCGGACACAAATGTAGCACTTGTTTTGCTCAAAAAAAATGTGGCACTTGTTGGACCCATCAGAATTATACACATGTGACTATGTGAGTATGTCCGTGACTTCAAAGAAATTGGATATATATGTATAAAACACAAACTAAATTCATATGGCAAGAACGCATATAAATGATGTGGACAGAACAATATCAAGAGAATCTACTCAACTGCCTGCGTGGTATCCTTTAATTGAGCACTAACTAAAATTGATTTGTCATGACCTTTAAAACTGTTATTTTCCGTTTAGACACCAATCTACGGTAATGAATTTGTTAAATAAGTTGTGGCGCTTGTATATCAGCCATTGTATGCAAGTAAACTGTATTTTCACAGATCTAAGAAATTAGTTTGACTTTTGACTTATCATTCCCCTAAACAAAGTATAAGCCCCTGTTTTACTTATATATTTATATAAAATACGAATTCGATATAGTTCAACCCGTTGAATCCATACCCGCATAAATGGGTGGACCAACAAGAATTTCTTTGTTAAAAGGAATGGGGGAAAATCGATATCATGGGTTATGCAATGATTATAAGTTTCGATTGCAATCCCCATAATTTGAAAAAGTAGGCAAGTCTTCTTTCAGATCCCATCCACTTTAACCTAAAAGGAGATTCCCAATACATGGATTGGGGCATTGGACCCACTGACTTAGTAAAGGTTATATGGTTTGTGTAGTTATCGGCAAAGTTAAAAGATATATATAGTAACAGATGGTTTTTATTATTTAGCTATAAAACTTAAATTGTTGTTATGTGGTTGGGTAGTCATCTGCAAAGTTAAAAGAGGTATGGTAACGATAAGGTTTTTACTATTTAGGCTTAAAACTTTTTGTTGTTATATGGTTGTGACTGATATGATTATTCCACCTTTTGGTCTTGTGTATTCGGACCGACTAGTTTGGAAAGGAGAATAAGGCAGTCGTGTGATGTCTCGGTATGCATTGCATGGGAGATAAAGCAGGTGGTCTCATTAAAGCAATTGCAACCCACATGATTTTTTGTAGTGCAAAGTTATACACATGGATGGCAAATGTCAGGTTCAACTTGATTAATCATTGATTTATCCGTATGGATAATTACTTTTCAGTGTCATTGTTTTGACAAGTGATTTGATTAAAGAAGTTAAAAATGAATTTAGTAAAAAGCTCAGGTTCCTTTAAGAAAGAAAAAAAGAGCTCAGGTTTATAGTAATTTATATTCATAAGTTCAGATTTTGTTTGTTTTGGTAACATGTGATAACACTTTTTAATTTGACTTTGGTAACGTGCGATAACACTTTTTAATTTCACTAAACATCTAACGAATGTAGTGTCTGATTTTTTTTTTTTTTGTCGAAAACGTTAGAATATATCATAAAATTCTGGCTTTTTTTTTTTTGAATTTCGACGTAAACAAGGCTAGTTCTTTATTTATTTGAGCTTAAATTCTATAAATACACATAAACTTGGAACTAATTTTATAAAACTACACGATTTTTTAATATTTTTTTTATAAAGATTTTTTAAGATGTTAGAATATATAATACAATATATTCTATTTTATTTCATTAATATACAAATTTCGTATTTTCTCCGGGTTAACCAATTCGAGTTAACAGATCGCTACCATTAGTTGAATTATTTTTTTTTAATACATAAATAAAATAAAATGTAATTTGATGTGGTATATCAGAATTTTAAGTGGAAGATTGTATATGAAATTTGTCTATCAAAAATGAAATTAAGAAGAAAACAATTATTATGTTCAAGAGGGTTATGTAATCAAACACAAGAAATTTTATTAATTTTTCCGTGAATTTTTCACATGTCCCAGGAATTATAAGTTGACAGAATGTATATACCATTATTCATTACAGAGATAACGACTAAACACAGAACAAAACAAAAAAAAACTAGAGAATTTTTCTAGCTTGGGTGGTTGTTTGGGGGGCTATGCACGCCCAATAATTGTATTTTGGGCCTTCACAATAGATCAAACAGATACAGCCCTTGCAAGGATCCAGATGCCAATATCTACTAAATTACTAGTATATTTTTTTTTTGGGGTTTACTAGTGTTAATTAACAAACTAATACGAATTCATAGAATGATATTTCAACTTCATCTTCTTCCTGGGGCACACGAATTCGTCTTTTAGGTCGCCATGGCTAGACATTATTGTGTCTTGATGTTGAATCACGAAAGGATCTATATATTAATATTCGAGTGGAGGAATTTGATTTTATTTTTTTTGTACCATGTATGATATTAATTGTTAACAGAAACTACATGCAAACAGACCCGAAGATTATTTAATATAATTTACGGCAAACTACAAAATAAAAATCTTTATTATTACTACTAAAAGAAATTTTTACAAAAAGAATGTTAAAAAGATTTGATTCAATCAAATGCCTCCACATTAATTTTTTTCCTAATCAGTCTTCAAAAATAAAATATTCGTAAATCTCTGCTATAATTTTCTTAAGATCTCATCTGATAAACAGTCTGATACTACAAGCTTAACTGTAAGTCTGTAACGAAGCCAGATGTTGATCACAAGTACGTACCACAGGGCTTCGCACCAATCCATCAAGTGTCACTTGCACTGTTCGACACATGGCCTAGGATATCTGATCATCAGAAATCCAAATGTGGCTTCAGACTCTACTGTTTCTAGGAAAAGTCCAAGCGGACCAATTAGCATTTGTTCTATATGGTCAAAAATATATAATTTCTATTTTCTCTTCACTATGTTTCTTTTTGTCTGTTTTGACCGGCCAATTCAGAATTTATAGATAAAATTATTAGCTATTCAGAAGCAAATAAAGCCGTGGTCAATTTTTTTTTCCTTTATAATAAAACCTTATAATTGAAAAAATTCCTAGTAGGTCTGGACGTTCGGATATCTATTCGGATTTGGATCGAGTTTTTCGAGTTTCGAGTTTTCGATTTTAGATTTATAAGCCTCATTCGGGTATTTTTAATTTTCGGATCAGATTCGGTTCAGTTTCTTTCGGATTCGGTTCGGATCGGATTTTATTCGATATCCAAAATATATGAAGTTATCCAAAAAAAATCTAAAAATAGTTGAGAATATTCGAATTACCCAAAAATTTGATTAAAAAAAATAACTCAAACTACATAAAATATATAAAGTACTCGAAAACTTTGGTATAAAAAACTATTCAAATTATTCAAAAGTATCTAAAATATCTAAAACTATGTAAAAATGGATTAATAGCTTAGTTAATTTCGTATTTTTTTAGTACCCATTCGTATCTCGGTCCGAATCAGACATTACCCGAAACCCGAAATACCTAGTCCTTAAACCCAATAGAATATTTTTCTAAAACCGAACCCGGTCAGATTCGGATTCAATTTTTTTGTCCAGCCCTAGTTCTTAGAATACTTATGGTTGGTTTTCGTCTAAGGATATTGAATTCGAACAAATTTAGGTTACATGAATATTTGTCCGAGGTTCGTCTTTCGTTTTAAAACGTGTTAGAAACGGAATTTTTTTTGAAAATATAGCAAAAATATAATTTTTAAAAAAAAATTAGTAAACGCAATGAAAATCCAAACGGAAACTGTATAATTCAATATTTTGTAATTAAACAACAAAATTTGTGTGAAAAATATAAAATTTTAAATGTTATGATTTTTATCTTTAAATAAACTACTTAATAGTTACTGTATTTAAATTGTGTTGTTTATATATGTCTTTTAATATAGTTTTGATATTTGATATTTTAATTAAATTATTTAATATTAATGTTTGTGTTGTTTATATATGTGTTTTAATATGATTTTGATGTTTGGTATTTATGCTTCTGTCTGGTTTAGACCACAAAAGCAAATGTCCAGATGGACCGACCGCCACATTATCATAAAAAAACCAATAAGCAAATTGTAACTTCCTTAATTTTATATTTGTAAAATACTAAAGTATAAACCGACGAGTACCATGTGAAACCATTCCGTACAGTCCGTCTTTGAAATTCCAGAAGTTTCGACTCTACGGAAACGCACCCACCCCGTTGTCTTCTAATCGTTCCAGAACTTTCTAATTTCTATATTAATTTTTTACAATTATTTTAATCAATTTAATATCATCACTCACTTTCCTCTCTTCCTATATAAGCCACCTCGAATGGCTTACGTGGACACTACCTTCCTCACTTTTCCCATTGCCTCAACTGCCATAAACGAACTCAAACCAGACAGAACAAACTCAAGTAATCTCCATCTCTAAACCCGGTTTCGGAGATCGTTTAATCGCGTCATTGATCCAACAGTATTGTGTTTCAGAGATGAATCCATTTCTCCTCCCAGAAGGCGATCCACCACCACCACCAAAACCGATTGAAGGATTGCACGAAATCGGTCCTCCTCCGTTTCTAATGAAGACATTCGAGATTGTGGAAGATCCAAACACAGACCACATCGTATCTTGGAACAGAGGAGGCACTAGTTTTGTCGTTTGGGATTTGCATTCTTTCTCGACCATTCTTCTCCCTCGACACTTCAAACACCGCAATTTCTCCAGTTTCATCAGACAACTCAACACTTATGTGAGTCTTCTCTATGTTCTTCTTAGTTTATGTTGTCTGGCCAAAAAAGAAAAAGAAAAACAGCAATGCAATGCTCTGTTTTTCTTTTACTTTCAATTTTTTTTCCTTCGTCTTATTATAGTTGCTGGAAAAACAAGCGAAGTATTGTGGATTCAACTTCAAAAATTGGTTGCGTTTAGCTTGGTAATGAAACCGATATTGAACTTCAATTTATACTGCAAATCTGTTATTTCTAGAAACATCGAAATGTAGATTCCGTGTGATAGTGGAAGTAGAAGAAGGTCTAGTAAGTTCTAGAATGTTGATTCGTGTCAACTTGGCTTCTAGAATAATCGTAAGAAACAGTCATCAATCTTATCCAATACTCACCGTTTATTCACCAATCTGCTTTAAGGTTGCCCACTTGTTCCATTTTTTATACTTCTCCCAATAAGAAAAAACAAAAAAACATTAAAAAATCAGAGCACATCTCACACCAATAATTGGTGTTTTTAATCACATGTATTCATGTAGACTTTTAACAGCTTACAATATTTCAAATTCAGTTTTTGAAAGAAAAAAAAATGTACAGGGTTTCAGAAAGATAGAAGAAGAGAGATGGGAATTTGCAAACGAAGGGTTCTTGGTGGGGCAGAGACAGTTGCTGAAGAGCATCAAGAGACGAGCCTCCTTCTCTTCATCATATCTATCAAGCCACGATCCTTGCATCGAGCTTCGGAGGGAGAGGCAGGTGTTACTCATGGAGCTGGTGAATCTTAGACAGCAGCAACAAACCACGAGCAGCTACATCAAGGCCATGGAACAGAGGATACAAGGAACAGAGAAGAAACAGAGACAGATGATGTCGTTCTTGGTTACAACAATGCAGAGCCCTACACTTCTCCATCAGTTACTCAAGCAGAGAGAGAAGAGACTTGAGGAGCTTGAGAATGAGGCAGAAAATAGGTCAAGAGGTTCTTCGATGTCGGAACTGGAAGCTCTGGCTCTGGAGATACAAGGCTATAGAAAACAGAGGAATATGAAGGAAGAAGAGTATTTGTGTGATCGCACGCGGTCGTGTTCATCATCATCAACAAACACATGGCCATTTGGGTTCCATATCGTTTAACAATATGGTCATCATGTGTCTCCTTCTTTCCCCGCCACCTTCTAGTTGCGTTAGTCTTCATAAGCTCAAAAACACAAATCATAAGCTCAGAAACACAAGTTTGAAGAATAAAGAGAAACTCTTTTGGGAAGCAAGAGTCATACCGTGAGCGTTTGTCCACGTTTCACTTGATTCGTCTTCCGGATGCAGAGCATCCGTTTTCAAAACACCAACTCCTCTAGCATCTTTTCTTATCTTATATTTATTTTATATAATTTTGAAGTTTGGAGTCGAAGTCTGTACATATCCACATATTAGACGGTTGTTAATACTCTATATAAATGATTTCTTCATAAAAAAAGATTAAACCTACAATGGCGGCCGCTCAGCTACGATGGAAGTGTCTATTGCTCTAAAACTCCAAATAAATAATTTGTCTTTTATCGACAATTGTATAGGGCAATGCATCCTAATATTACTCTTCCCCTTGCTCTAAAAATTAGAAGTGGATATGATATTACTCTGGTTCAAATTAAGTATATTTTTCTGTTTTCTACATAATTTTTTTTCTTCTTAAAAGTACCTTTCATATCTTTTAACCTTTTACGTAATAATTATACAGATATAATTAAAAGAGATTAATAGATCTTACATTGAGAATTAATGTCAAACACATATTTTGTTAAACACAAACAAAACTTTAGACGGACGTAAAAAATGAAATGATGTCATGATTTTGCATTTAAATAAGGGAAGCATGAAACTGATGTTTGTGGAAAACTGGAAATACTTAATAAAACAGTAATGTATATAAAATATTAATGCATAGAAAAGAGAAATATATAATCGAGACGATTTTTGAGGATTAACGTGTGTTCTTTAAAACGTGATTTTGTATGATTTGGACAGGTGCTTAATATAATCTAGCAACGAGTTTCTCAAAAAAAAAAATTAATATTATATAATTTATTTTTTCTATTTAAACTTTGATTTTTCTAATTAAACTTTAAGTTTTGTACTAAAAATGAATCAATCTTTAAAAAATAAGTATTTTATAGGTTTTTCATAATTATCTAAAAATTTTTTTTTGAGAATTGTTTTTTTATTTTTTCTCTTCTTTTTATTATTTTATTATTAAAAAATATAAAATTCTCATATGAGAACTCAGATGTTCTTATGCTTCCATAATCGTCATTAACTAAATGAATTTTGTTGGGTCTCATATATAAAATAAAAGGAATGTTACTATTAGTATTTTGGATTGTGGGTTTAAATATATTAATATAAGCGAAAGCATCTTACAATATAAAAATCTTTATGCTTACTACTAAAAGATTAGTCTAAGAAAAAATGTTTAAAAATTGATTCAGTCAAATGTTTCGACATTATTTTGTTACCCTTGTCTTCGAATTTATATAATTCGTATTAAATCTCCACTATAATATTTAAAGATTCTGTCTGATAATCAGTCTGGTACTATAAGCTTAACTGTCAAAAGAAAAAGCTTAACTTGTAACGAGAGCCAGATGTTGAGCACACACACGTACCAGAAGGCGTGGCAGAAATGGATCAAGTGTCACTTGCGCTGTTCGACACATTTCTGAGGATTATCTGATTGTTTCTAAGACAAGTCCAAGCGGACCGATTAGCACTTGTTCTCTATGATCACAACTAACCGTTGCTAATTTCTTTTTACTATGTTTTAGGAAAATTTCATAAAAAGTAACAACTATTTCTAATTTAAACATTTAATATTTTGAACTACCACATACCATTAAAGTTTAAATTTTATCATTTTAAATTTTTGGATTGATTTTGTGTTCGCAAATCCACAACAGCTAAACGATAAACTCTGTTGACGGAAAAATAAAACAAAATATAACTAGTCATACGATGGTTTTCGATAAAGATTCTTATGAATCTATTGTGTACACTTTGCAATATGATTACACCCAATTCTATAGAGATGTTATTCTTGGCAACCAGATAAAGTTTTGCAATTCCATAGAAGAGATGATTCCCAATCATGATTCGTTGTTGTTTAATCTATCCCAACGGATATGAAGTCTTTGGCTTTGATTGCAATTTTTTTATGGTGATTATGATTGTGATTGTCTTTCGATTTTTAGAATATCTACATAGAATAGAATATAATTCAGAATATAGTTTTAACCATATTAATAATTATGGGTGTTGGATGTTAGCACTCAAACACAGTCTAAATAACCGTACGAACAAATACTGCATGTTTAAAACGTAAATCCAAATCAAAAATAGAAAGTTTTAAATTCAAGTCAAAAATAAAAATTATATCAAACCATATATTGTATTAAATTGTACTATAAATACTACCCAAAAAAAAATACCATACGAAAACCCAACCAAAATTGAAAATCCGATTGGCACACCCCTATTTTCGACTTAAGGTGAAGTTAGGTTATGCTTCGGTTTAGACTACAAACCAAATGTCGAGATGGACCGACCGCCACATCAACATAAAAATAACCAATCAGCGAATTGTTTTTCGAGTTTTATTATATTCGTAAATAGCAAGATGATGGGTAACAAAAAAAAAAAAAAATGATGGGTACCATGTGAATCCATATTCCATACCGTACAGTCGTCAATTTTGAAGGTCCAGAAGTTTCTAACCCACCCGTTCTCTTCTCATTGTTCCAGAACTTTCTTATTTCTAAGTTTGAGAGAGTACTATATTAATTTTTTACAATTATTTAATCAATTTAATATCATCACTCACTTTCCTCTCTTCCTATTTAAGCCACCTCGAATGGCTTACGTGGACACTACCTTCCTCACTTTTCCCTTCCTTCAACTGCCATAAACGAACTCAAACCAGACAGAACAAACTCAAGTAATCTCCATCTCAACCCAAAAACCAAATACTTCCCTTTCTAAATTCTAAAAATCATGTAGCTCTAGAGAAAAATCCAATTTCGGAGATCGTTTCCTTGCGTCATTGATCCGAAAGGATCGGATTACAAAGAAACAAAGCTTGTCTTAATTTCAATTGGGTTTCCAAAATTCGTGTTTCAGAGATGAATCCGTTTCTCCAACCAGAAGGCGATCCACCACCACCACCACCAAAACCGATCGAAGGATTGCACGAAATCGGCCCGCCTCCATTTCTAATCAAGACATTCGAGATTGTGGAAGATCCAAGCACAGACCACATCGTATCTTGGAACAGAGGAGGCACAACTTTTGTCGTTTGGGATTTGCATTCTTTCTCTACCGTTCTTCTCCCCCGACACTTCAAACACAATAATTTCTCCAGTTTCGTTAGACAACTCAACACTTATGTGAGTCTTCTCTCTGTTCTTCTTTGATTATGTTCTCTGACAAGCAAAAGAAAAAGAAAAACAGCAATGCTCTGTTTTTCTTTTACCTTTTCCAATTTTCTCCTTCATCTTATTATAGTTTCTGGAAAAACAAGCGAAGTATTCTGGATTCAACTTCAAAAATTGGTTGCGTTTAACTTGGTAATGAAACCGATATTGAACTTCAATGTTTTACTGCAACTATGTCATTTCTAGAAACATCGAAATGTAGATTCCGTTTGATAGTGGAGTAGAAGAAGGTTTAGTAAGTTCTAGAATGTTGATTCGTGTCAACTTGGCTTCTAGAATAATCGTAAGAAACAGTCATCAATCTTATCTCAATACTCAATTGTTTATTCACTAATCAGCTTTAAGGTTGCCCACTTGTTCCATTCTTTATACATCTCCCAATAAGAAAAAAACATTAAAAAATCAGAGCACATCTCACCCCAATAATTGGTGTTTTTTAATCACATATTCATTTTAACAGCTTACAATATTCCAAATTCCAATCTTGAAAATTAATGTAAAAAAAATATACAGGGTTTCAGAAAGATAGAAGCAGAGAGATGGGAATTTGCAAACGAAGGGTTCTTGGTGGGACAGAGACAGTTACTGAAGAGCATCAAGAGACGAAACTCCTTCTCCTCATCATCTCCATCAAACTATGACTCTTGCATCGAGCTTCGTAGAGAGAAACATGTGCTAATGATGGAGCTGGTGAGTCTGAGACAGCAGCAACAAACCACGAGAAGCTACATCAAAGCCATGGAACAGAGGATACAAGGAGCAGAGAAGAAACAGAGACAAATGATGTCGTTCTTGGCTAGAGCAATGCAGAGCCCGAGGTTTCTGCATCAGCTACTGAAAAAGAGAGATAAACGGCTTAAGGAGATTGAGGATGAGGCAGCAGAGAGGCAAGGAGGTTCTTCGATGTCAGAATTGGAAGCTCTGGCTCTGGAGATGCAGGGCCATGGAAAACAGAGGAATATGAAGGAAGAAGAGGACTTGGTGATCGAGAGAGAATTAGACGATGGTTTCTGGGAAGAGTTGCTTAGTAGTGAGAGTTTGTCTTACACCTCTTAACTAGATGGATCCTTTTGGTTTTTAGTTGTACTTTGAAGCTCATGTTTTTTTCTTTACCAGAACCCTTTTTTTTTGTATCTTACTTATTTCCAATAATTTCCTATCAAGTAGTAGCAGTGTAAACTACAAAACGGTACGATTCACGATTCTTTTTTTGTATGTATATATATGAAAAGTATGATTCTCATTAATTCCACAGCCCTTGACAAGGCTTTGAATATGGACGCTGTACTGTACTGAACTCTTCTTACATGGACCTATTGATGTGGTTCAGTGATCTTTCTCTCAGCTTTTACTCTTTCCCTAAACCCTTTTCCAAATGTGATTATCTCTGCTTTTCTTTTTGCATTCTTTTCCATAAGCATTTGCTTATTTAGTTCATGTCGAAACAAGTCAACAAGGGTGAGCAGTCATGAAAGAACCTTCCAAGTTTGTGTTCTTTCATTGGAATCTTGGTTTATGCAGCTTAACGACTGCCTCCAGGTTGTGGTCATCCCCATGGAGATCAGATAACCAACATCTGGGTTTATCCTTGTGATCAATTTCAACAAGATGATCACTCTCTCCGGTTATTTCATACTCAATCTCTCCTCCAGAAAGAGACAATCTGATCTCCAATCTTCAAGAAAACAACATCCAAGATCAAGAATCCATGATGGTGGAAAGTCTCATAGACAGAGAAAAAAAAAAACCTTTGGCGATGATTGTGAGGTGTTGTTGGTCTAGGACAGCAAGACAATGGACTAGTTCAGGTTCCTCCCTTTGTGGGTCAATCACTGTTTCTTCATGTTCTGTCTCGCAGTTAACAGTTCCATACTCTGCTCTGAAGTTTCTTCCACAGCAGCTACTTGTTGATCCATGAAATTCTAAACTTCAGACATCTACTTTGTGACTCTTCCCCCTCCATCAGCAGTGGGAAGCTAAGACCAATTGATAAAGTAGAAAAAGAATATAAGAAGGAATCCTGAATATAAGACGAATACAAAAGTAAACTCTCTATCAAGGAGGACTCCTTGCCCTCGGCTTAGCCGATCAAGAATCCAAAGGAAGAGTACCACCTCTTGCCCCTCATAACAATCACTCGGTTGTGACTGAGTGGGTAACTCCAGTTCGACCCTTGCCGAAACCATCGACAGACCCAGTCAGGAATCTTTATTTCCCTTTTCGGTTTTCCCTTTTTTTTTTGAGGTACCCACACCGACATACACTATATATTACTTTTCTTTAAATGTTGGAAGAAAAAAAAGAGTTGCCGAGTCAATCAGTCGAAAATAAGATGCTGGGTGCAAAAGGAAAACAAAAAAAGTGTTGAGTGCAAATGCTTGCAAGAATTATGCATTACTGTATAATTTTATCCTTTACCGTAAATACGGGGAGGGAGAAACTTCCACTCATTTCGCAGGAGAAAAATGAATCAACACAATAATAAGGCAAATGTCTCTCCAGCATATGACACATCAGTCATTTTGTGTTAGGAGAAGCTGACACATCAGCAAAAAATATTTTTCTGAAAACCAATCAAAACATTTTATTAATACATATCATCATTTTTTTTTTTGATGAGCACATTAAACGTTTTGTAAAAACCAGAGAACAATCCTTAATGGTTTATATTCCCGAAGCAGTAACACAAAAAGAAAACCAAAGCGTTTCTTCATCTCCTTATTGCTCTAAACAAAACCCTCCAAATCACTATGATCCAAAATCCATCTTCTTCTTTTTTTTTTCTTGAATCCATCTTCTTCTTCTCCACAATACGTAAATTCAAACCGATAAAACCC
>OVAY01000109.1:0-41837 GCA_900406395.1 Kernera saxatilis
ATATCTATCAAAACTTAACTTAATTTTATTTAAATTTAATCAAATTCTTAAATTTTCCCATAATTTCGGGTATCCGAACCCGACCCGAATCCGAACCGAAATTTTAAAATACCCGATCGGTACCAATTCTTTAAAACCGAAATATCCGAAATCCGAAATATCCGATCCGAACCCGACCCGAATATCCGAACGCCCAGCCCTATCCCCAGCTACTATATTAGATAATGCCAAAAAAGAGAACATGGACTTTGGACAGTAATTATGCGTTGCTTAGAATAATCCCACCGTTCCCACCGCACCACCAGTTGCGTCGTCTGTAAATGCAACAATTACTGGACAGAACAAAATAAATCTAAATTCTTCAGAAAAGCATATAGGATTCACATTTGAATTATTGTTATTTTTGTTAAACTGAATTAGATTTTCCTCCCAATCATTTTTCACAGAGAAAATATATTTGCTTGGCTGAAAATAATGAAGCGTCGTTTGTTAAAATAAAAGTAGCGTTTGTATCTTCATTACAAGAAACCTATGGGGTCTATAGACTATAATTCTGTAATGTTTTTAACCTTTTTATCTTAAAACTTTCAACTATTGTCGATTGTGGAGAGTGCATCTATAATTTTTATCGAGAGAGTGCATCCAAAATAGTTGTTGTGTGAATATATTGAGAAGAGTGCATCGACAAAAGTTGTTGTGTGAATATAATTTCCACGTGCTACAATCCGCAAATGGGATCGATTATCCTTAATTTCGAAATTTAATATATGAAACAATGACCCTAGTCGCTGGGTCTATCACAATTATTCACAAAAGTCGAAGACAAGAAACTAGTTTAGTTAATCACACTTGCAGATAAAGAGTTATAAATTGTTGAACTATCGCTAAAAAATAAATAAAATATATAGTGTTAAAATACTGGATACCTCTATACAACTTTATTTAACACTTAAAATAGAACAACTGGAAATGATGAAAATCAATCTTTTGAAAATTTTATTTTTTTATTTTAAAATAAATATATAGAAGAAATAAGAATTAGTATGATCAAATATAAAAAAGCAGAGTAGATGTTAGAAATTATATTTATGATAATATCTTTATAGATTCCAAACTATTTACGTTTTCAAACCGTTTTAATTGATTAAATTTATTTTGTTAATAGAAAAAAAAAACAGAGTAGATAAGTTTGTACGTGCTGCAATAATTCAAAACCTTAATTACTTTGTAGCAAAAGAAAAAAAAAACATTTTTCCGTCCGTAAATGTGCTAAACACTTGTTGTTGTCGAAGATGAAAATCACAAATGACGGATAGGCATAGCTGCCGCCGGTAACCGGTGGATGTGTTAAGCAGAATCCACTTTATAGAAAGTTAAGTTTTAGTTGTGGACTTTTGATCACAAATTGTTTTACCATTGACTTAATCCCTTTCAGAATAACAATGATTTTGTTAGGGTCATATCTATCTTATTTATCTTATCTTAAAAAATAAGATAAATAATTATTTTGGTAACAAGGTTGAAAGTTTCAGTATGGAGTTGATAGAATAACGTTTGAATCTTTCCACTGCAATTATTTTGGTTAATGATATGAATAGTTGTTGCCGTTAAACAAAAACTAAAAAAAGAAAACGACAAGTGTTGGATATGAGAATTTGCATTTTCAAGTGCATCCATCTATTTTTATTTCTTTTTTTTGAGAAAAATCTATTTTTATTTCTACCACCAGATTCGAGTGCCATACAAAGATTTTGTCTACCTAGTATGACTGTATGAGTCATACTATTCATTATAAAAAAAAGGATAAGTATTGTTTTTTTAGTGTATTTGGTGCAGTGATGATGAATATTATATGCAAAGAAAAGGAAATCATAGCTCTCCCTCATGTATTCCACTCAGTAGCATTCTTCTATAAAATGGCATGATTCACAGTAGTGGAAGGCCAACACAAACAATCCTTTTACCACTAAAATCAAAGACCAAATGTCCAATTCAAATCAACCACTTCTTTCCAAGCCAAAGTCTCTTAATCACAGGAATCTATGCCTTGTCCTCTCCTTTGTAGCCATTCTTGGCTCTGCAGCTTTCTTTACAGCCCAACTAATCTCCATTAACACCACTAACGACGATTCCTTATTGACCCCGAGCCAGATCTGCCATGGAGCTCACGCCCAAGATTCATGCCAAGCTCTCTTGTCCGAATTCATGACGTCGTCACTCTCAAAGCTCAAACGTCTTGACCTATTGCATGTATTCTTGAAGAACTCGGTGTGGCGGCTCGAGAGCACGATGGACATGGTGAAGGAGGCTAGAACCCGCTCGAATGGGGTAAGAGACGAGGTCCGCTTTGCGGATTGCGAAGAGATGATGGACGTATCAAAGGATCGAGTGATGGGTTCAATGGAAGAACTCCGAGGAGGAAACCTTAATCTTGAGTCGTACTCAAACGTTCACACTTGGCTGAGCAGTGTGCTTACAAACTACATGACATGTTTAGACGGTATCAGTGATGTCTCAGTCGACTCTAAACTTAGAGTCACGCCAAAGCTTGAAGATTTGGTTTCCAGGGCTAGAGTGGCTCTAGCCATATTTGTCTCCGTCTTGCCTGCCAGAGACGATCTCAAGATGATCGTTCCCATTCACTTCCCGTCTTGGCTAAATGCGCTCGACAGGAAACTTTTAGAATCTACTCCCAAGGTAATCAAAAGCAAATTCAAATCTCAATAACTACAGCAATTAATATGGCGGTTTGCATATTTTATACTCCCTCTGTTTATTGAAGATAATATGTTTTGAGATTTTCACACACTTTAAAGAAATTATTTGCAATATCAAGTATAACCTCACTTTACTAATTGATTTTAATTTAGTTAATATTTGCATTGTACTAAATTCAATTTGTATGGGTAAATTAAATAAATGAAACATTATTTTAACATATAAACTTATAAATTTTTTGTTGAAAAAACTTTAAAACATACATTTTCATGAAACTTACCAAAAAAATAAAAATTTTAATTCAAATTCTAAAACTTTGACCCTTTATTAGACACTTGAAGTGAACGCAAACGTCGTGGTGGCAAAAGACGGCACCGGAAAGTACAAGACAGTAAATGAGGCGGTGGCGGCAGCACCGGAGAATAGCAATACAAGATATGTGATATACGTGAAGAAAGGGGTTTACAAAGAAACTATTGACATCGGGAAGAAGAAGAAGAACTTAATGCTTGTTGGCGATGGTAAAGACACAACGATCATAACCGGTAGTTTAAATGTCATTGACGGATCCACCACCTTCAGATCAGCCACAGTTGGTAATATACTTATTTTCTTCCATTTGTGTTTTTCAGAATATAGGCCTTCCCTACCAATAGAAAAAAACTCACACTATATTCTAATACGAGTCTCAAATAATTTTGTATCCGAATAACTTACAATTAAGACCGGGTTGAAACACGTGCAGCCGCTAATGGTGACGGGTTTATGGCACAAGACATATGGTTCCAGAACACAGCCGGGCCAGCAAAGCATCAGGCTGTGGCTCTCCGCGTGAGTGCTGATCAAACAGTTATAAATCGTTGCCGCATAGACGCGTATCAAGACACGCTCTACACTCACACGCTGCGACAATTCTACCGTGACTGCTACATAACGGGTACCGTAGACTTTATATTCGGAAACTCTGCGGTCGTATTTCAAAACTGTGACATCGTGGCCCGAAAGCCTGGAGCCGGCCAAAAGAACATGGTGACGGCTCAGGGACGGGAAGATCAGAACCAAAACACAGCCATTTCGTTCCAAAAATGTAAAATAACGGCTAGCTCTGATCTTGCTCCAGTAAAAGGATCCGTGAAAACATTCCTCGGACGGCCGTGGAAGTTGTACTCAAGGACAGTGATCATGCAATCATTCATCGGCGACCACATTGACCCGGCCGGTTGGTTCCCATGGGACGGCGAGTTCGCACTCTCCACATTGTACTATGGAGAGTATGCGAATAACGGTCCTGGAGCGGATACGAGCAAGAGAGTGACATGGAAGGGATTTAGAGTTATTAGGGACTCAAAGGAGGCTGAGCAGTTTACTGTTGCGAAGCTGATTCAAGGAGGATTATGGCTGAAGCCCACTGGAGTTACTTACCAAGAGTGGCTTTGATTTTATGTCTTGTTCTTGTGCTTTGTGTTGTATTGTGAGTTATGCTCTGTTTTAAATTGATGTCTTTCTCTGTTTTGTATGGACTTAACCAATGACATGCTCTGTTTCGTGAAGTTATCAGGTTAGCGTTTAATAATAAAATCTCGTGATGTGACATATCATATTGAATATTTTTAAGACTCTTTACGTATTCTTTAATTTTTTTAAATAATTAATCATACTCGTCTGACCAAAAAAATCGTACTCTCAGCATCAAACAATGATATGTAATTGGTAAAGTAACCATCAAGGAAAACTAATAGGAGAATTGGTGTAATAGCCTATATTAATCATAGATTAGTGAAATAGCATAACATAAAGACGTTAGAAATGAAAGAAAATGCATTTTCTTTTGGCGTCCTCCCCTATTGTCAGAAAGAAAAGGCGAATTGATGAGCGGCAATATGACGTGTACTTGGTAATGTAAGTAATTAAGGTTCTTCTCAAATCAGTAAATATTTGTGTAATGTTGACTTAAGTCCTAATAACACCACCTATCTGGATTCATAATTGGCTTGATCAATTCAAATTACACCCAATCTACGTGAGAAGAAATATATTTTCTTTAAAAGACTGTACGGATCATAAAATAACGGTCAAAAAGTTTTTATTTGATCAAATGAAGTTATAGTTGTCTTCCTACAGTAAAAGAAGTTAGTTTTGAAAAGTTGAAAACAATGCTAACTTTTCAAAATTCAGTTAATATATAGGTTTTTGTTTAAACTATCCCAAAAATTGATATGAAATTGTACATAATTATATATCAATATATTATTTATATATCAATATATTATTTAATTTATAAGGGTCAAATAAATGTCAAAAAAGGGATCAAATAAATTGTTTTACAAGAAAATTACGAAGATGAAAAGTTGAGAGATGTGAAATTTTATCATTTTATATTTAGATTTTATATTTTTTTTAAATGTAGTAACTTTTTTTTTTTTTTTTTTTTTTTTTTAAAANTTTTTTTTTGAAAACCTACTTCTAAAATGCTTAGGAACGGAATTAATTTTTTGTTTAATGGTTAAACACAAAAAAAAAAACTTTTACAGAGGGTTTATTAAAAGAGTGATATACAAGCAGACGGTAATTTAAATGACAACATCGATCGTCTGAGATTAGAGAATCGAGATCACATTCAAGAGTAACAACCTAGTATGTGTTTTTTTTTTCTTATAAAGAAAAAATGATATGTGTTTTCTTTTGTTTCAATCTGTGTTTGTACGTCAGCATCATGCAACACAATTTAAACGTGAAAAAAAAAGAAACAAGAAAAGTCTACAACCTGAACATGCATCTACAACCTCTTATTTTTCTTTTATGCCGACAGGAGAAAGTGTTTGTTATTGTCATTTCGTTTTTTTTTTTTGAGAACAGTCATTTCGTCTTTGTGAGAGGGACTTTTTACGTCTTATGATATCAAAGATAATAAACCATTTCTCAAACGAACAAAGATTAAAAGAAATTAATTCCATGCATGTGTGATTGTGCTTCTCTTTTTTTTTTTTTATCAAAATAAACGATTTCTCAAACGAACAAATTTTTCAAAACAAACCAAGTGGTGGTGGTCTAGTGGTTTTCACTTGAGGAGGAATTGTCCTGTTGATCTAGATCAGGGATCGATTCTCCTCAAACGCGAAATTATATAAATCATTTTCATTTGACCAGTCGAAATAGTGTCATGCTTTAGGTCTTATTATAAAACTAGGTTAGTGGGCTACTCGACGGCTATGCTCACCCTTAGAATTAGTCGGGTGGTAAAAACCCGGATTGGTAATCAAAAAAGAAAAAAAATATTTCAAAACAGGAACATTCTCATAATTCCAAACATGTGTATTGTTGCTACTAGGGGTGTCAATTGGGCTGTCCGTGTCCATTTGGGTCCGTCCAAATGGACAATCTCGTTTTCTGGACATCGATGGACATAGCTCAAATAAGACCATGTCCAAAGAGGACCAAACCCAAATAGGACCATGTTTTAGTGGACGTCCACGGTTGTCCACGATGTCCAAATTCATACTATTTTGAAATCAAATAAAAATGTATAAAAACATGATTTTGCGGATTTTCAACACAAAAAAAGAAAAAAATTTCAAAACGGGTTTTACGATTTTGGCATAAGAACATGATTTTGCGGATTTTGCGGGAAAATACGGTTTTACGGTTTTGGCATAAAAACATGATTTTGCGGTTTGGTGAAAATGCGATTTTTCGGTTTTAACGGGAAATACGAGTTTACGGTTTTGGCGAGAAAACGTGATTTTGCGGTTTTTGCGGGAAAATAATATTTTACAATTTTGGTAGGAAAACGCGATTTTGCGATTTTGGCAAAAAAAATTCGATTTTAGTTTTTGGCCGCTTAATCAAGAAAAAAACATATAAAATAACATTAATACTCACAAAAAAAAAAAAATTCTAAAGTGAAAAAACCTAATTTTTAAGGATCCATGGACTGCCCATGTCCAAATGATTTAGGCCCATTTGTTTGCGGGCTAATTTGGGTTTTTATCCATATAGCCCGGTTCAATTTTGGGCGTGTCCATGTCCAGACCATTATAATTTGGACGTGGGCAGCCCATGGTCCTTTCGCCCATTTGACATCCCTAGTTGCTACCCCTAATTTGTAAAGGAAGAATTATGACATACGCTAGATATTCTTTCACACAAGATTACGAAGATGACTATTAAATAGTAAATACCTATTAAAGATATTCTCAATCCTTTTTGATTTGATGGCATAGTAGTCGCGGTTTTACAGTCAAGGACGTAAGTCTATTACAACCCCAAGTTTGATTATTCCATGTGCAAACGATCTATGGACCACTTGATTACTTCGGATGTTTTATTCGTGATAAACTTGCAAAAAAAAATTATTGTTAAGACTCAAGAGTCTACCTCCGAGATCGGTCGAACTTTTCGGTAAAACCCGGATAGATAGTGGCATAGTGCTAAATGTGTGTCAAGAGGACAAGTGGAAAAAAGCAACAACATGTTTTAAACATGTATTAACTCAATTGGATGCATAACAAAAAAAACCATACTCGTACACAGTACTATAAAAAAAGAAGTCGTCAACACAACCGTTTCCTAAGACATACTGTTCGCTAAGAAAAAAATCACAAATAATTAAACAGCAGTGCTTCCCAAAAAAAAAAAAACAAGAAACATGTCGTCCAAAATCCAGGCACGATGGCAGCCACTTCCTAGGGTTCCGGCAAGAAACCACCGTATGATAAACTCGGTTGTTTGCGGAGTCTCTATAAAACGTCACCACCGTGTAGTTAGAAATGTACTCAGCCGTAAGAGTGGTCAATCGTTGGGTTTTGTCCCAACAAAAACCGACGAGAGCCAGTTTCTTCGTGGTGACGGTAGATTCGGGAGGTTCGGTGGAAAGTTTGTACCGGAGACATTGATGTCTCGCCTGAGAGACCTTGAAGACGTATTTAATTTTGTTTTAAGCGATCACGAATTTCAGGTTGGCTTTTCTCATATCTTGATTAAGCTTGTCTCTCAAACACACACAAAAAAAGAAAAAACAAATCAAATTCAGATATTTAAGTGTACAATGTTTTTGAAAATTCAGGAATTAATGGGTAAAATGAACGAGAATTAACGTACGGAACGACACATAACCTCCCTTTTTTTTACAAAAGAAGTAAGAAAATAGGCAACATATTTTCCCATTTAAAGTAAAAATTATTTAAAGATGATATTTCTATTTAGCAGACATAATATAAATATTTAATAAAAATATGATAACTGATAAATGTTTGTTTTTTATGTGTGCTTTTAATTATAATTAGGAGGAGCTTACCACAGCGTTAAGAGACTACGTGGGAAGAGAAACACCTCTCTACTTCGCCGGACGTTTAACCGAACACTACAAGAACCTAGCTCGAACCACCGGAGGTGGTAGTGGGCTAAGCGGTGGGCCCGAGATCTACCTGAAAAGGGAAGATCTTAGTCACTGCGGGTCCCACAAAATCAACAACGCTTTCGCTCAGGCCATAATTGCCCGGCGGCTTGGTTGCAGCCGTGTGGTGGCCGCCACAGGAGCCGGGCAACATGGGGTCGCCACGGCGGCTGCATGTGCAAAGCTCTCTTTGGAATGTACTGTTTTCATGGGAACTACTGATATAGTGAAACAATCCTCTAATGTTCAGTCCATGAAACTGCTTGGTGCTCAGGTAACTTGTAATTGCTATTTAGACTCATTTCGAGTAACCGAACCTAACCGGATCCGGTTTGGCAGCATACAATTTTAATCTCTATCCAAAAACAAAGAAGCATATATATAGTTTGCTTAACAGATTTTGTCCTTTTGTGTTTAGATATTTATTTTGCCCTCGGTTTTGAAAGTTATAGATGAAGAAAGTGAGGGCTAACTCTCTTTTTTAACACAAACTTTACTATTTATTTAAGATTTACAAAACTTTGACAGACCAAAGAACTGAGATCAAAAGTTTGAGTAACATATATAGGAAAAAGGAGGTTAAAATCAATTTAATGCTGGTAATTAAAAAAAAGTAAAAATTCTATAAAAATCACCAAAAAAAAATTAAACTAATAAGTTTTGTTTGATTTCTAAATAGATGAGTATTATTCTAGATATATCCCGAAACAGCAAAATATTCATATCGATGGAACATAAAAATCGTATTATATACTGATTTTAATAGGTGAAATCAGTGGAAGGAACATTCAAAGATGCGAGCTCAGAGGTGATTCGAAATTGGGTCGAAAACCTAGATACCACATACTACTTATCGGGCACGGTCGTAGGACCACACCCGTGTCCGGTAATGGTACGCGAGTTTCAATCCGTGATTGGGAAAGAGACGAGAAGGCAAGCGAACAAACTATGGGGTGGTAAGCCTGACGTGTTGGTGGCTTGTGTGGGGAGTGGCTCAAACGCATTGGGTTTGTTCCATGAGTTTGTTGGAGATGAGGATGTGCGGCTAGTCGGGGTCGAGGCTGCGGGGCTCGGTCTGGATTCAGGGAAACATTCAGCGACTTTGGCCGTTGGGGATATTGGTGTATACCATGGTACGATGAGCTATTTATTGCAAGATGATCAAGGACAGATACTTAAACCACACTCCGTAGGAGTCGGGTAAGTGGGAAAGTAAATGTTCTCAACATTTACATTTTTTTTTTGATAAATCTGTCACACATATTTATAACTGTTGCATTTGGTCAAAGACACTACAATAACGAATACACATATTAAATATTTTGGGTGCCGACAAAAAAGACAGGCTAAAACAAAACAAATTTGGTAGATGTTCTTTTTAACAAAATAGCTTACATGCTTTTTTTTTTTTTTTTTGGGTTTGAATGTTAAGTTATAGTTTACACGTTTATCACCTGCAACTGCAAGTCACCTCTCGTAATCGGTTATGAACCGGTCTGGTTGAACCGGATTTTTTCTTGGCCGGAGCAAAATCCAAAACTAGAGTTTAATCTGCTATGTAAACCAAAGAGGATACGTTATGTAAAGTACTAAGCTTCACATATGCTTGATTACATGGTCGTAGGTTAGAGTATCCCGCAGTTGGACCGGAGATTAGTTTTCTGAAAGAAACAGGAAGAGCCGAGTTCTTTACAGCAACAGACCAAGAAGCCATTCAAGGTATACCTCTCTATTGTTACTGTACGAATGTTTTCTTTTTAATTCTTACAAGAATTGTCATTACTTAAACAATCTTACATCTTGTCGATTGTAGCGTGCATGCTGTTGAGCAGAGTGGAGGGAATAATCCCGGCATTGGAAATGTCTCACGCGCTTGCGTTCCTTGAAAAACTCGTTCCTACTCTGCACGATGGAGCCAAAGTGGTCGTGAATTGCAGTGGCCGTGGCGATAAAGATTTAGACACTCTCATCCAACGAGGCATGCCCTCTTCTCTTTGTTGACTCACCAAGATGCCACAAAACAATATTACACTTGACACTTTTAGAAATCGTATAGATGCAATCATGCAATTACTGTGGATGAAATACTAATACATCAGTCATTGTCTACAGTTTTAAACTATTAGTTACCCTAATTTTCTCAATTCCTATTAATTTCTTATCGTTAAGATGTAATAAGTATATATTTTTCTAATCTATTAAAATCTAGACTCTATCAGATATTAGAATATATATAAATTATGTTTTTTTCAACGGCTCACATTTTCTGGAGCTATAGCCTATAGGCAGAAAGATCAATCACGAGTACAATTCGACAGCGAAAATTCCAGCTTTTCTTTTTCTCAAAACAAAAAAAAAGTCCATGCTTTTAAAATTTCACATGTTATGAACCTAACTTCAGAAATGTAGCGGTCCAAAATTTACCAATGTACAATTTCCCCTCTTATAAAGATGTCACCTTATATCAAGTCAATCTAAAAAATTCTGAAATATCAAAAAACACATTACTATCCTTAAATTACTTTTTTTTTTTTTTTTTTTTTTTNTTATTGTAGTCTAATTCTGCAAATTCATCATGTCATTATGTGAGAATTCTTAATTTATTTGAGTTGTTTTTTTAGTTAGAACTTTTATTTTTGGGTTTGTGTGTTGGTGTAGATAAATTGATAGCTGCATCTGTAAACAACAGTGCTGTGTTTGTAACGTTGCATTTCACGGTGAGGAAAGCTTATGATAGTTAACATCAGACATTATAAAATTAATAAAGCTGTCTCACATGTGACCAAACTCTCGTCTCAACGGTTCATAATTACTTCACATATAGAATACTGAATATATATCAAATCAAGACTACAGTTTGCATACATAAATGTATAATATATCATATAAAAGAATTTTAGATCTCATCATCAAAAAGCTCTTATTGGTGTAATCCGCCAAACATTGATTCCACAATTCTGTAAACTTTAATCAATCGCATAATTCTATGAAATGGTGATTTATAGTTAGTTATACAATGACAAGATACGATTTTCTTTGCCACATAGATCGATGTTTTCTCCATCCGAGAGGAGTTTCAGCTTGCTCCATCGAAAAGTGAGAATCAAGAGTATACTGAATAAGGTCATGTTTATTTGTTAGCGTTTCCGTTCACGTTTGTGTTTCCATGTTATGATATTTTAATCAATTACACTATAGAAACACAAATGCAAATAAATATCTTGATCTAAGTTTAAAAAAACGGTTATCTTAAGCTATGATTTTGTTTTGTGGCAACCCTAAAAAAGGTAAAACATAAAACCAAAAAAAAAGGTAAGACTTAACAGTTAACACATGGTTTTTGTCTTGGTCATAATAGATTCATCATTCATATATCATAAGGAATTGAATTGCTTTTGCTTAACCGATCATTAACTCTTATATTAATTTCAATCTTTAGCTCTTAAAAATGAATATCAAAGACGGATGCTTAGCTTAGCTCGTCGACAGTCTCTACGGCCAAACCAGACGTAAATAGTAAATACCCATCCCATAGAACTCACGAATCGGCACAATGTAAAGGGCATTTCAGTAATTAAACATAATCTGAATTTATTTTTGTCGCCAAGTTCTAAAGACCCATACTTTCCCTCCTCTCTGCCCTCACCTCCTTCCTTACCCTATAAAAACCTTCGCTTCTGCCTCTTCCTTTTTCCCAAGAAACAAAGCGGCTCTTTTCTCTTTCTATCAAAATCTTCTTCACAAGAGCTTCTTTTTTTTCTCTCTCGAAACCCACCTCGCGATCATCGCTTATTACAATACCCAGAATAAGAACAATGATTTCTTCAATTAAACCGGTTTCTTCCTCCTTAACCGCAATCGCCGGAGCAAGGCGATCAGTTCCGGCAAAGCTCCGGTTTTCTCCCTTACCCATTATCAGAAACTTCGAGAACCCTAATCCTTTCCCTCTTCACGTTTTATCTGCCCAGAGTTTGTCGAATTTCTCCGTGGCGGCGGCGCAGAGGCGTGATGTGTTTAGGGTTGGAGCTTACGAGGCCGATCGGTCTCAGCCGATTGAAATCGGTATGGAAATTATTCCTGACGAACAATCCGGGCAGAAGGTGAAGATTGGGATCTACTTCGCGACTTGGTGGGCACTGAACGTTGTGTTCAATATCTACAACAAGAAGGTTTTGAACGCTTTTCCTTACCCGTGGCTAACTTCGACGCTTTCTCTTGCTTGTGGGTCTTTGATGATGCTCGCCTCTTGGGTCACTAGAGTCGCCGACGCTCCCAAAACCGATCTCGATTTCTGGAAAACTCTGTTCCCGGTAAAGAATTTAGCTTTTCATTAGTCTTGTTGGTTGATGTTTGATCTTGCAAATGGGCTCGTCTGATTAGTTCTTTGAGAAAAAGCTAGAAGAGTGAAATCAAAACTGTAAAATTCTGGAATTTGAAAGCTGAATTCTGCAGAAATCCTCAAATTCAACGTTTTACATAGTAAGAGTGTAATTACTGATGGAACTGTGTGATGATGATTTTGATTGTTCAGGTGGCAGTGGCGCATACGATCGGACATGTAGCAGCTACAGTGAGTATGTCCAAAGTCGCAGTGTCCTTTACTCACATCATCAAGAGCGGTGAACCAGCCTTCAGCGTCCTCGTCTCGAGGCTCTTCTTAGGCGAAACATTCCCTCTACCTGTTTACCTCTCCCTCTTACCCATCATTGGAGGCTGTGCTCTCGCTGCTGTCACCGAGCTCAACTTCAATATGATCGGTAATTCAAAAAATCCATTACTTGCCTTAAAATGCTGTTGTAATTCAGTAAGGTGTTTGTGTCAATGCAACACATCTTATGCAAGATGTAGATAAAAGGGTGGTTCTTGGTATTTTTCAGGGTTTATGGGGGCTATGATATCGAATTTGGCATTTGTGTTTCGCAACATATTCTCAAAGAAGGGGATGAAGGGAAAGTCAGTGAGTGGGATGAATTACTACGCTTGCTTATCTATGATGTCTCTTCTCATCGTCACTCCTTTCGCCATTGCCGTGGAAGGTCCTCAAATGTGGGCTGCTGGTTGGCAAAACGCTGTCTCTCAAATTGGACCAAACTTTGTCTGGTAATTTTAACCAAAATATTATGATCCATTGATCTAGTTTAAGTTTTTCTCGAAGAACTTGATTTGAAACCTTGTAAGGTATTTGATTCTAAATGTTTGAATTCAGGTGGGTAGTGGCACAGAGTGTGTTCTACCATTTGTATAATCAAGTCTCATACATGTCTCTGGACCAGATTTCGCCGTTGACATTTAGCGTTGGAAACACGATGAAGCGAATCTCAGTCATCGTCGCCTCTATCATCATCTTCCACACCCCGATTAGACCTGTCAATGCCCTTGGTGCTGCCATTGCGATTCTTGGAACTTTCATCTATTCTCAGGTAAAAAAAAGAGAGAAAAACAAACTCTTTTCATTGTCTGCACAAGGCTTTCTTTCTCATTATCTGTCTGCTCTGAGATGAGAACAAGAGAGAGAAAAGCAAACACACAAAGCTGATGCCCTTTTTGCTTTACATTAAGAGTCAGGCCACAATCCTGTCATTTCTCTGAGAAAGCTTAAACCTTTAGTGATCACTGATCAAGATTGAGAAAATCTAACTCTACGAATAGGCCAATGCTGTATCGCTTTTTGGATTCGATCTTGAACTTAAAGCTCTTTGTTTCATGTGAGTGTTTTGGTTGATGATTTTTCGTTTGTTCGTTTCGAATCTTTTTGCAGGCGAAACAGTGAGGAAGTTGAAGGAGGAGCGGTTATCACAGGGGAGTTTGATGCACCAAGATACTGAGAGCAGAGGACAATGGAAGATTCCTGTGAAGATCTCAGGAAGGTTATGTAATCGTTGGATCTAAGCCAATGGAGTTGGAAGATCAACGGCTGAAAATCTTGGCCTACTACTACGATATGTATTATATAGTTTACCTTCTTCCATTCCAATAGGATCCAAAGTTCAACTAATTGAATAATTTATAGTTTATACAAGACCACTAAATATATCAATATTTTCCTTTTTGTTGGAAATTTTTGTCATAAGCTTCATATCCTCCTACGGATTCTTGATGATGTTCTTGTGAAATTGCGCCTTTTGTCTAATCTACAAAAGTTGCTTACTACAATAACTCCAGATGAAAGTCTACCATGTTTTCCAGTTGCTTACTACGAAGTGGTTTTGAACATAAAGCTTCAGCACAAGAACCTTCTGAGGCTTTTAGGATTATTTTTTTTGTTGCTATAATCATACAAGGCTTTTAGGATATTGCGTGGAAGGAGACGAGAAACTCCTTATCTACGAGTACATGTCCAATAAAAGCCTTGGTGCTTTACTCTTTGGTAAATGATGAGATATATCTTTTTTTGGTATCAATGTGAAGTGATGAGATATATCTTCAAAATTGCTAAATTGTGAGTTTGAAAAAACCTTATGAAATATATAGTGAATGTCTTCTTCGTACAACAAATAAAAGTAGGTGAATTGGTTTTCTCGGGATGAATCATTGTAAGTTTTGGGAAAGTATCCAATGCCACGCACATACGGGGACTACAAACATTAATTTTGATATACGTGTTAATTATAAGCATTGTCTATAAAGAGATGCATATTTTAGAAGACGTAGCTAGCTATATCTTTGAGAAATGAGATAAAAAAGTATACATAATTAAAATGAAAAGAAAAAGTTAAAATAAATAAGGAAATTGACCCAATAAAGACATTAACACTTGGCCAACTAACTTCCACCTGTCTCTGTTAATTCTTCAGAGAGTAATTAAGACTCTCTGTCTCCTATAGCTAGATTTTACGAATAGCGTTTCAATTTTTAATTTGGCCCGTGTTTAATTGCGTTTCAGTTATTGATTATCTTATTAACATATATAATATTTTCTAATCTCTAGTATGGGAGACGTTCTGAACATTTGTTGAAAAACATAAATAGTAGGAGCTTTCGATTCATAGTTCCTTTTATTTAAAATTAGCCGTCGATAACTGTAAAATCTACTCCCTCTTACAGATACTACATGTTTTAGATTTTTGTTTTGTTTCGTTTTCTTTTTATAATATTTTGTTTTGTTACAGATACTAAAGTTGATTTTTTCCCCCTCAAATAAGCTAAACCCTAAACTAAACAACAAAAACTATAACTAAGATTCTAAGACACGATTTTGCACACAAAAAAAAGATTCTAAGACACGATCGAGGACGCAAAATGCAAATATACATGATAAAATATTTATGCATCCCCCTAATAAATGTTGCCGACGAAAAATTCGATGACTAGTTTGTCCCCTATGATCATCTATACCTTAAAATATATCATTATAGAAAACACACTTTAATTAGATCAGTAACACTGTCATACACTTATATAGTCATACTGATAACTAATTATAAACTTAAACAATATACCAATTCTATACAGTAAGAAGTAAATGCACTCAGCTGGTTGGTGAGACCAATTACTCGTTAGGTTCATGTTGTATATTCACTCCATCACACATACATATGTATACTTTCTCTATATAAGAACCCTAAATCTCTCTTCACTATAAACTTGCCCTAAACTCCATCTACCGGTCTTCTTCATTTATCTCCCATCTCTCTCTCTCCCTCGCTCAGATAATAAACAAATATGGATCTTACTGATGTTATCATACTCTTGTTCGCTCTCTATTTCATCAACCTATGGTGGCGCCGTTACTCCTCCGCCGGAAGCAGCCAATGTCGCATGAACATTCCGCCGGGACCAAAAGGATGGCCACTAGTCGGAAACCTACTCCAAGTCATACTCCAACGTCGCCATTTCGTCTTCCTAATGCGTGACCTACGCAAAAAGTACGGTCCAATATTCACCATGCAAATGGGACAACGTATGATGATTATCGTCACGGACGAAAAACTCATCCACGAGGCTCTAGTCCAACGCGGGCCCACCTTCGCGTCCCGGCCTCCTGACTCGCCGATCCGGCTCATGTTTAGCGTCGGAAAGTGTGCTATAAACTCGGCTGAGTACGGATCTTTGTGGCGGACTCTGAGGAGGAACTTTGTGACAGAGCTCGTGACTCCGACTAGAGTGAAGCAGTGCTCCTGGATAAGGACTTGGGCGATGGCGAATCATATGAAGAGGATTAAAACTGAGAGTATTGAGAAAGGTTACGTCGAGGTTATGAGTCAATGTAGGCTAACGATTTGTAGCATCTTGATCTGTCTTTGTTTTGGAGCCAAGATCAGCGAGGAAAAGATTAAGAACATAGAGAATGTTCTCAAGGACGTGATGCTTATAACGTCTCCGACTTTACCGGACTTTTTGCCGGTATTCACTCCGTTGTTTCGACGTCAAGTTAGAGAAGCGAGAGAGCTGAGGAAAACGCAGCTCGAGTGTCTTGTTCCGTTAATAAGAAACCGTCGTAAGTTCGTTGACGCAAAGGAGAATCCTAACGAAGAGATGGTGAGTCCGATTGGTGCGGCTTATGTGGATTCTTTGTTTGGTTTGAATCCGGTGGAGAGAGGCGGCGAGCTCGGAGAGGAAGAGATTGTGACTTTGTGTTCAGAGATTGTCTCGGCCGGTACGGACACCAGCGCGACCACGCTTGAATGGGCGTTACTTCACCTAGTGACGGACCAAAACATTCAAGAAAAGCTATACGAGGAGGTTGTTGGAGTTGTTGGCAAAAACGGTGTCGTTGAAGAGGATGACGTGGCGAAAATGCCTTACTTGGAGGCTATTGTGAAGGAGACTCTCCGGCGACATCCTCCGGGGCATTTTCTTCTCTCTCACGCCGCCGTCAAAGATACGGAGCTTGGGGGGTACGATATTCCGGCAGGGGCATATGTGGAATTTTACACTGCTTGGGTTACTGAGAACCCGGAGATTTGGTCGGATCCGGGTAAGTTTCGACCCGAGAGGTTTTTAGCCGGTGGGGATGGTGTTAATGCTGACTGGACCGGTACACGTGGCGTTACAATGTTGCCTTTTGGTGCGGGTCGTCGGATCTGTCCAGCTTGGTCCTTGGGGGTTCTACACATCAACTTGATGCTTGCTAGGATGATCCATTCGTTTAAATGGATCCCGGTTCCAGATTCTCCACCCGACCCGACTGAGACTTATGCGTTTACGGTCGTGATGAAGAATTCTCTCAGAGCCCGGATCCTGTCAAGAACCTGATGGATAAATTCGAACTTGATTGGGCCGGGTCGGGTTTGTGATATGTTATGCTTTGTATGCGTGTGTGGTAATTAATAATTAATTTACTCGCATTAATCTTAATTAGCTATTAATATATAGTGTGGTTTGATTATTAATATATAGTGTGGTTTGATACTATCTTTTTCAATATTTAATTCCAAAGCAGCATTTGTTTCTACTGTTTAATGTTGAATACATATAATCATATGCATTTTCGGTCGGTTCATGTGTGTGTACGAATAATTGTTCATTAATTACGTGAAATTTAATGCCATTATAATTTGTATAGTTATAGGCTCAACGTTTGCTGATCCTTCTTATTACGTCCGCATCTTGAAGATTTTGGAGTGACGGTTGTAGGTTTTTTTTAAGTGTTGTAGATATTAATGTGTGAACAGTCTAGTCAAAAGAGAATTATTATTTAGATTCTATTTTCAAGTTATTTCAATTATAAGTTTTTTTTTGTACTAAAAAGAAAATGGTAAAGCTGAGCAGACCTATCAAATTTAAATGAAATTGTCAGTCGTGAGGTGGTCACTTAAATTCCACCCAAGTATGTTGGGAGCTACCAAGTAGTATGGTGAATAACATTAACTTCGATGAAATAACATATAATATATTTTGTAAAACCATATAATATACTTTTAAAACTTATCATAATATATAGTTTTTTGTTAACTATCATATATATCATATATATAGTTATATAAGTACTGAACTAAATACAAAATATATATTATATACATAAATTAGTTTCGTTTTCAAATTATTCATGCATATAAAATATATTATATTAGAAGAAACAAACAATTAATGGTAGTTCAGCCGATTATCTATAGATCGCAAAACATTAAACTGGAGTTTGAGTTTTATTGGCCAATATAATTAATATAACGTATCGTATGTTTTAAAAAAAAATTTAATGTATATATTGGATCTACATTTCCAAAATCTATATATTAAAAAGGTGAAAGCAATTGAAGTTTGTGTGTTGGCGACTTGGCGTCACTTGGTGTACAAATGGGCACCACTATCGTTCTTACAACTGTCTAGCATGAATTTTTTAACCTTCCAAGTCTGTGATTGGGCCATCCGTGCATTAATTTTAAAGCAAATTAGATGAGAAACTTAAAACTTTTTTTGCGTATGTAAAAAGTGAACGGTAGGTAATCAGTTTTTACGTATATGTATTATTCCCTTTGTGAAGACGTTTAAGACCATAAGTCTTCGATAAAAAAAAAAAAAAAAAGAAGAAGGCCACAAGTCTTGAACTCGTTTATTTGTTGGGTCTCTTATTTGTTTTTGTATCGCATGAGAGTTTTCATATATATAGGTTTTTAATTTTGTTTTTCTATATGTTTTAATTTTGGTTCTATACTAACAATAGTTCTGATTAATCTTAAAAAGCAAGTTTCCTATTGCAACATTTTATTTTAACCAAATTCATTTTTCTTAAACGTATGGTGTTATTTTCTTAAGCATGTAAGAATTTTTTTGAAAATGTTCATTTCTTATAGTATTATTTTTCTTTTCTTTCAAAGTTTTGTTCAAATCACGAGGAACACATTTTTTTCCGTAAATTTCATGAGAAAGTTCTGTATATATCATCCGTTATAGACAATGAAATCATCATTGAGGATTTGTAATAGAATTCGAAGTTGGTATATTTTTTAGTCTAACCGGTTAGTTCACTTTAGAAACTTAAGTTACAAGCGACGGCGTTTCAGTACCGTCGTCCGTCACAATTGACAAATATACATTACTGTCGCGAGTCGCAACATCTGCGAATGATGATACACTGAAGAGATTACAATTTGATGCAGGAGAGATAATGAGAGATAGAGAGTTTATACTTTAGGAATTAAGATAGTAATTTGAGTTGAGAAGGGTAGGATTTAATTTGTGCAATTTAAGAGATTAGTCTTTCGACTTTAATTCATAAATTCTGAAATCAAAAGTTTGGATTAAAATACTAGAAATATATGTGAACCTGTGGATTCATATTGGGCCTAACTCGGACAAATGGGCTTCTGCATTCCAATTTCTACTTGCGAAGTCCGTCGTCTATTTTGGTTAGTAGGAATTTTGTTGGAACAATCAAAATCAAAATCAAAATCAGAGGATGGCAGAATTAGTAGGAATTCAAGTGTTGAAGTCTAGGAATTCAAATCTAACTGTTGGAACTTGGAAGGTTGTTGTTAATAAAAGCTTTGATGGGTTTGAAGGATGACCGTTTTCAAGTGTGTGTTTGCGAAGGAACTAACTCCTTATTGGATAGGTGACAAATTTACAATAAGTATGGTGGTCAAACCTTCTTGATACAGAGTTTCGATTTCTCAAAAGAGAGATTTGAGCCACTGTTTGCTCCTCCTCCATTAATTTAGGGATTTTCAAAGGAGATCACATTTCTCTGTTACATGAACCCCGCTTAACAGGTAGGATACACATATGGGTGATGATGAAGGAGAAGCAGCATTGGAACAGGTTGATGACATTTGCTATACCTCAATTTCCGATATTTCGTGGATTTTCAAGTTACTTCATCGAAAACAATGGTAAGCTTCTGCTATCTGTTTGTCACTTCGAAACCGGGTCTATTAGCATCTACATTGTGGGAGAGAATCAAGAGTGCCCAGAACTTGAATATTGCTCTTATTTTGTGAATCCTACAATCGGTGTTTGCTACTCTGTTCCTAGCTTGCTTCAGGTTGAATCTGATTTTTAAAGTTTTGATATTTTTTCTTGGCTTGCTTCAACTTGTTAACTTGTAGCTTTTTTCTTCTACTTGAAATCGTGTTATTTTCTCCTTATAACTAAGCAAAGCATACACCTTGGATTCAAGAGTAACTCCATGATTCAGCAATACATCAAAACTGAACAACCCGAAAAATGTTACAGGACATTTATATACAACATGTTCAAGAATTTTCAGTGAGAAAATTGATAATCCACCAGCTCATGTTTCACTGAGGCAATGCAGCTTCGACTTCATTCCACAAGTCAACATTTCTGGTAAACTTCTCTTTCACTTGCACAATGAGCTTCTTTGCTTCTTCGACTTTCGAAAGACCAGCTAGACCATTAACAAGCCACTTCATCACACTAAAACTCGGAACCCAATTCTTCTCCATACTCTCCCTACAAAGGATCAGAGCTGTCTCAAAGTCTCCTCCTTTGCACAAACAATGTATCAGAGTGAAGTAACATTCACTATCTGGCTTGTATCCACTCTTCACCATAATCTCGAACAAATTCATCGCCTCATCCAAATTCTCCTCACTGCAAAACCCATGAATCAAATGGGAATACGTCACAGAATTCGGTCTCATCCTACTAGACATAACCCCATCAAGCAATGCCTTTGCTTCTGCAGATTTCTTCCTTTTACACAAACATTGAATAATGATGTTGTATGTAGCAACACCTACATGAACCCCAAATTCTTTCATCATTCTCAACACTTTCCTTACATCATCATACTTCTCCTCCTTGTAAAAACCAGCAATCATTAGCCCGAAGCTAGCAGCTGTTGGCTTTATCCATTTCCTCTCCATCTCTGCAACAATGGAGTATGACGAACTCGTTGAGCCGGAATCACACAAGACTTTAATCATTCGATTGTACGTTTCGAGATCAGGTTCGATGCCATACATCTTCGGCATCTCGAGGTAGACTCGTTTCGCTTGATTGTAATCTTTAGCCATTAAGCAGGCGAAAAGAAGAGCATTCAAAGACTTCACCGTCCTTGGGATCTCGTATTGCTCGAGGTCACGAAATAATTGTAAAGATCGATCAAGCATATTCGCTCGCCCGTATAGAATAATGGCGCGGACACCGAAACCCTCCGACTTGGGATCGGATTGGTTCTGAATGAAACCGTGGAGAAGCTGCGACACAGCATCAAAGTGATTCTCTCTCGCCAGTGTCACGACCGCGACGGAGAAAGCGATACGGTCGAGGTGGTAATCAGGCGTGAGAGAAGCGGATCGGCAGATTTCGAGGATCCGATCCGGATTATTCTCGGTTTTGAGATGGGAGAGAATAGCCCGGCTCTTCTTCTGCTTGCTCGTGAGCGAGGTCTTGAAGTTTGGTGTGAGGATAGATGAAGTGGTAGATACGAATCGGGACTGAGTCACGTTCTGGACGAGAGATACCGATGTTCGAATGCGCAAGAGAAACGCCATTACTAGGGTTCATGATGTTTCAGAAGAAATGGAGACGACGGTGGAGAGATCAGGTTTAAACCGGTTAGGGGTTTGACGAAATTAAAAGTTAATTTCAAAAAGTTTTCTTAAATCACGTAGTAAAGGACTCATATCAGCCGTTGATGTATCAATAGTCACCAATTGGGACGGTCCTGATGAATCTTAAAAGATTAGCAAACAAAACATTAATATAGACTAATATAAACATTAATATAGCAAATAAAAAAAAGTTAGGATCATGTTTAAACCGGGGTTTTGAACCCGACGTGAATCGAACACGCAACCTTCTGATCTGGAGTCAGACGCGCTACCATTGCGCCACGGATCCGATGCATATATCAGTCTCAAACATTAATATAGACTAATATGTATCTCTTTAATACAATCCACCGCCTTTGCAAAGGTTATCATTAATCTCTCCCGGTTTTATTCCTATCACAGCATTGTTGTTATCTTCTTCTTCACCACAATCTTCTACGGTCAGGGATTCAAAGAGTTCTCAATCTTTTCTTCTTCTCCGATCATGATGCAGCAGCCACCACCCGGAGGTATCCTTCCGCATCACGTTCCTCCTCCGTCTGCGCAACAGCAGTACGGGTACCAGCAACCGTCTCCTTACGGGATGGCTGGAGCTGCTCCACCACAGATGTGGAATCCGCAAGCGGCGGCGGCGGCGCCGTCAAGTCATCCTATGACCGCCGACGAGATCCGGACTCTTTGGATCGGAGACTTGCAGTTTTGGATGGATGAGAACTTCCTCTACGGTTGTTTCGCTCATACCGGAGAGGTGATATTCTGAGATTAGTGTCTTGATTTTGTTTTATGCTTGGTGATTACTTCTTATTGTCCTGTTTCAGTTTGATTAAGGTTGTGTTATTATTCCCTCTCTTCTCATAACTGTTTGTTTTTTTTTCTATTTGAAAGATTGGATTTTTGAAGGATGGGAAGATCAATCTCTCCTATTTTATAGAAATACTTTGAAGTTTGAACGAATTATAATATATATTCTCTTTTTGACATTGAGTTAATGAGTAGTTACTTTAACACTATCAGTATTTTCGCAGGTTGTTTCTGCTAAAGTCATCCGTAACAAGCAAACCGCTCAGGTTGAAGGTTACGGTTTTATTGAGTTCGTATCTCATGCTGCTGCTGAACGAGCTCTACAAACGTACAACAACACTCCTATCCCGGGCCTTCCCGATCAGCTCTTTAGATTGAACTGGGCCTCGTTGAGTTCAGGGGATAAACGGGACGATTCACCGGACTACACTATATTTGTCGGTGATCTGGCCGCTGATGTTACGGACTATATCTTGCTTGAGACGTTTAGAGCCTCTTATCCTTCAGTTAAGGGTGCAAAGGTTGTTATTGACAGGGCCACTGGGCGTACAAAGGGATATGGTTTTGTTAGGTTTTCTGATGAGAGTGAACAGATTCGTGCTATGACGGAAATGAACGGTGTTCCTTGTTCAACTAGGCCTATGAGAATTGGGCCAGCAGCTAACAAAAAAGGTGTATCTGGTCAAAGAGGTATGCGTATATGTTAATTCAGAACTGATTCGCTCTTGCATTCCCCAAGATTTGTGTGCTGTGGCATCTCTGTGACTAGGTTTCCTCAAATAAGAACTAGTTAAAAGCCTTGTGCAAAGTATGACTAACTCCATTAGTTAGGTATTTTTTCCTATATCTTGCCAAGCCTTGATTATTGATAGAATTTTCTGAAGCCACATGCTGTATTTTCCGCTCAGGCCGCAGTAAATTCTGTAGAAAATCTTAAAAGATAGAACTCTTATAGCACACTTGTTGTATCCTGTTTGTTTCAAAGCAGGGAGTCAAGAGGCTCTCTATCATCTTGAGGCCTGGAATTGATTTCAGCTGAAACGGTTATCCCCTTATTGAGTGCCCATGCTTAGGTCAGTTTTAAAGTTCATGTGTTTTCCTTTATTCGCCCTTTCTTTCACTTCAGCCCTGCTATGGTTTTCCATTTAATTTTTCAATACAGCTTTTCTTCCAGTTCTCGGTCAGTTACCTTTTATACATCATTTCTTTTGTATTTACTTTTCTATTTCATTCCGCACTACTTAACCTTCTTATATTTCACTCGATTAACTTCTATCTGTATATCAAGCTCCTCTATATTGCCTCTGAGTCTAGATTTTAGAAGTTCTCCAGGCATTTTTACATTTCTGTGAGAAATGATTCGTTTGACCCTTTGTATAGTGAGCTTGGTCAGATGTGGCAGCTGCTGGAGTGGCCAGAAAAATATCTTCTTTTTTTTTTTTTTTCCAGTATTAGCCTTTACAATTCCTCTATACGTTGTCCCCATAGGCGTTTCAATTATTTTGTTCCCCTACCTTGTTAGTTTAGCACCTTCATCTACCCTCCCTTTAGTAGCCGACTAGGTGAAACGTGATGCAAATGTCATCATCGCTGTCTAATTGTTCTTTTTTTTGTGTGGTTGTGGCTCCGCGGACCCTTTTTCTTGTTGCTTGCCAATGACAAGCTCATTTACCTATTGATAAATTATGATTGACGTTAACTTCATCTCCTTTTGGAGTTCGAGCAGTGTGTTGTATACGTTTTCTTTGCATTTGTTTTCTTTTTGTTGGGAATTTTAGAGGAGGTTGTAAGTGATTTTTGGCAATAACTTTGTTGCATGTGGAATTTACAGATATGTACTCCTATCACTATACCCACGTTTTGTCTTGTGAATGCAGATTCATACCAGAGCGCCGGTTCAGGGGTTCCAACTGATAATGATCCAAATAACACAACTGTGGGTTATATGCTCCTATTATATATATATGTCCCGGTGGGTTATCTTCCAGGGGTAATTTCTGACCAATTTTTAAGTGATGTACAGGTATTTGTTGGTGGATTAGATCCCACCGTCACAGAGGATCATCTGAAGAATGTGTTTGGTCAATATGGTGAGATTGTGCATGTGAAAATACCCGTCGGAAAGCGCTGTGGATTCGTTCAATTTTCAGAGAAGTAAGCGCGTTGGTGCTGCTGTCACTTGACCATATACAGGTTTCGGAAAATCAATAAAACAGACATTTTCTTCACTTGCAGAAGCTGCGCAGAGGAAGCGCTTAGAATGCTGAATGGAATGCAATTGGGCGGAACAACCGTCAGGCTTTCATGGGGCCGAAGTCCTTCGACCAAACAAGTAATTAATTTCCTTTGCATATGATAGAATGAACACGTGCAGTGTTTTCCATTTCCATCATCGGATTCTAGTAGCTTCTTAAAGCCGCTTCCCTTTTTTCTCCACATTGCTTGCTCCATAGAAATTTAGAGAATTAATAGACTCTCTTCTTCCTTTTTCTGTTGTTGTTATTATGGGTTCTCCAGGTAGCGGATCCTAGTCAGTATTATTACAGCGGGTATGGACATGGACAGGAGCATTATGGGTACTCGATCCCGCAAGATCCTAATGCGTATTACGGAGGCTACCCTGGCAGGTATCAGCAGACACCACAGGCGAGCCAGCAACCGCCACAGGCGAGCCAGCAACAAGTCGGGTTCAGCTACTAGCTGCGGCTGCGAGACTAGTCTTGGTTTCCGTGTTTCTTCACTGTTTGTTATATTTGTCTTTGCTCTCTCTCTCTCTCTCTAGGAGAGTTTCTTCTGCTCAAGAGTGATGATACTAAAGAAGTGTGAAGAGTTCGACTCTAAATAATGTTTTTACGATGCTTCTGTTTTCTTTATTTCCTTCGCTTGTACTGAGTAGAGAACATAAATGGTTTTTATAAGATTTTCATCACTTCCTGAAAGAACGCGAGGATTTTGAGCTTTGATTATACTTTTCTTGGTAACTTGGTTTTTTGAATCTTAAAACAATAGGGTATATCAAGATTTGACGTTTATCAGTTGTAACATATATAAAGTTTTTATGTGATTTATAAGGTGATTCTATTACAGTATTACATATTCTGCAGTGTCTCTGTAAGCAATCGTGATGAAGTGTCGTCTTATGTTTTTTTATCCATCTTTTGTATGTCAACTAAATGACAAGTTACGAAGAAATGTAACAAATCATTCGTAAATGAACAACATTATTGACTTGACTATGAATTATTAAATTAACAAAAAAAAAAAGGACTATTGATCGATTATTCGACTTATTACTCTACGTCTATGAGATTAATATTTAAAAAAATAAAAGGACATTTTACATACATGTGGTTTGCCGGAGTTGAAGATTCCTGAGAACTTGGGTTGATGCATATAGGAGAGGTATGAAAATGCAATATCACGTTATAAACATCAATCTCCACGAACATCGAAATGCTTATTGATTCTTTCCATGGCCAAGATTGTAGCTAAGAATGATTGAATATAAAGATAGGAGAGGTATGAAAATGCAAAAGGCTTTTGCTTTGGATCTTTCCAATAGATACATACAAGATTGTACAAGCCAAGTAAAATCAATCAAGTTGGTCATCTTAGACTGTAAACAACTAATCAAAGTTGTTCATTGGCATCTGTGAGTATAGTTATTTGATATTTCTAGTTGATTTTAGATGCAATTTGATTTATTTTTACTGTTAGGAGACTGTTTATTCATAAGAAAAGACTCACCAATTTGCTTAGTAGTTTATATTTATATTCATGATGTTTTCTATATCAACTAATTAAATGGGAAGTTACGAAGAAATGTTAGAAATCATTCGTAGATTATTAACTTTATTGACTTGACTATGGATTATTGATCGAATATTAATTCGAGTTACTATTATAAATCTATGAGATTAATATTTAAACAATAAGAAAAAGACGTTTAGTACATATTCGTGGTTTGCGCCTTTGCGGGGCTCGAAGAGTCATGAGAACGTGTGTAGCGTTGTGCTGGATGCACGTTTTCTTTGGATTGCGAGTGGAAAAAGGGATAAGCACAAATGCGATGACTAATTCCCATAAACAACTAACTCGATTTGTTTGGACCATTTAGAATTCAGGTAAAATTTCTACTAAAAAGTGTGTTTGCCTCAAAAATAATTATGACTCTTGTAGTTTTGGTTTTGAAAAGTCGATAACGAGATATTTAATGTTAAATTAAATAAAAGAATTAGTTATACTTTAATTTGGCTAGTTATACTTTAAGAAAAGAGAAGAAATAACTTTACGTAGCTGCTGACAGCTAAAGAGTTGATGAGTCATGACATTAATATTTGTATATAGTTGTGGAAAACCCCCCCAACAAAAGAAAAGAATAATTTATTTATTCACTGGCAGGCATCTGTGACTTAGATGCAATTTGATTCCTTAATTTTTAATGTGAGGAGACTCTTTTATTCTTAAGAAAAGACTCAACCAACTTTGCTTAGTTGTTTACAGCCTAAGATGATCAACTTGATTGAATTTACTTGGCTTATATAAATAATCTTGTATGTATATCTAGTAAGATGGTAAAACCATTTGCATTCTCACCCCTCTTACCTATCCATCCTTTTTCAATCATTCTTACTTAGCTACAACCTTGGCCATGGGAAGACTCTATACGCATTTCTGGCACACCCATGAGAGCGATGAGCCAGATTTTTACAATCGCAATTGGAGAAGAAAAGCAAAAGAAGAAAATAATGCAGAGTTTGACTGCGATGAGTGTCTGAAGCCTGTTTCGGCCGGAGCAGACTGCGGATTTTTCGAAAAGGAGTGGCACCTTGACTGCATCCCAAGCTCGTCAGGCGAAATAAACCATCCGCTGAAGCTTCTCATTGATGGACCACCTCATTACTCTAACGGAAAATGTGATACCTGCCAAGAGGAACTCCGGAGGTTTTTCTACCATTGTTCTCTATGCGACTTCACCATGCATGCGAGGTGCTCCAAGAACCCCCCGCCACTCATTGTCGATGCCCCCAAGTGCCACAAGCACACACTCACCCTTATGCCTAGAAACGACACCTTCACTTGTAACGCTTGTAGAATCTTCCTCTTCAGAAAAGACATGGGCTTTGCACAAAGCCGCTTACTCTAATAAGCGAAAAAAAGGGTGCCCATCAAATGTTTTACTGTTTTGCTTGCACAACAATATCAAATGGTTTCAGGTACGAGTTTGGTGAAATAAACCTAGACGTACGGTGTGCGTCAATGTCATGGTATTGTGATTATGAATGTCACCCGCACACCCTCTTTCTCACTACGCTTGACAAAGACACTTGTGGGGCATGTCTTGAAGATGACAAAAAACTGTTGCATTGCGTTGAGTGTGACTTCTCGTTGGACTTCAAGTGTGCTATTCTTCCAAAAAAGATAAAGCACAGGTGCGATGACCATTTTTTGTCCTTGTGTTATGGTGAGAAGGCGACCGGGAGGGGTAAGTATTGGTGTGAGGTTTGTGAAACCCTTTTAGACCCACAAAAATGGTTTTACACATGCGCTGTTTGTGGAGTCGTTTCTCATACTCAATGTGTGCTCGGGGAGTTATGGAATGCCAAGCCAGCAGTCATTGACAACGCTGATGGATTGAACTTAAAATTAGTTCCCAACAATAGTATGTCGCGACCAAAATGTGGGTTTTGCGGCTCTCGTTGCAACGTACCCATGCTTTTCAAGCTTTTTAACTCTGATGTGGAAGAATGTTTTTGTGGCAGTCTATGTTGTTACAAATATGTCGATAATTTTTACTCCCTATCAAATTAAGTGATATTTTATGGGAAAAAAATTGTATCATTTTTTTTTTTTATCTTCAATTCAAAATTAAATAGTCTTTCATCTTTTTAGCCATTTCTATTATGCAAACTGTTTTATCATTGCTTAAATTGAGCATGGATAGACAGGAATCAAATTTTCTAACTAACGGAGCCTTATTAGCTTTACGAAAGGGCAAGAAGAAATCCGAGTAGGGTGTTTGTCAGTTGATTTTCCGTCTTACCAGAGAGATTTAGATCTCGATAAAAAACGTCTCTGGAAAAATCTCATGCTCTGCTGAACGAGCTCTATACAAACATACAACAACATTCCCATGATTTGTGTGCTGTAGTATCTAGTGACATTTAGATTAGGTTTCCTCAAGTAATATTGGCAAATAAAAGGACTTGAAAGGAAGGACTTCTTGATTTAGTTGTTCTCTAATTTGGCTATTTGTATAGTAATTAAAGATACTTAATTTTCCTTCACTTGATCTTAAGAAAATAGACAACACAATAAATTTGCTTTGTTGATTACAGCTAAAGAGGGTTAGTTATTTTATTATTGACATCAATATTTGTATGCATGTATATATAGTTGAGGAAATAATTTAGTTGTTCATTGGCCTCTTTGAGTATGATTATATCTAGTTTACTAAGATGCAACTTGATCCATTATTAACGTTAGGGGACATTAAAAAAAGAGTCACCAAATTTGCTTGGTTGTTTACAGCCCAAGATGATCAACTTGAACTTTTCTTGGCTATTTTAATCATATATGAATCTGATATAAGGATAATAAAGACCCAAAGTAATTAAATCCTTTTGCATTTACATCCTACCCTTATTATTTTTTTATTTCCCACAACCATTCCCAGCTAGCTACAACCTCCGTCATGGGAAGAAAGAAGCAATTTTGGCACAACCACGAGAACTATGAATACAAGGAGTTCAACAAGAAGTATCCTGGGCACTATCATAGATTGATCGAGAGAAAAAACTGAATGGAGACTTATGGAGTGCTTTGAAGAATGCATTGAGTGCAAGGAGCTCCTTATGGACGATTTTGGCTACCATTGCATTCTATACGACAAGGAGTGGCACGGTGCTTGCACCCCAAGCTCACCAGACAATATAAAACCATCCTTGCCATCCGGGCCACCAGCTCAAGCTTCTCGTTGAAGGGCCACCCAATTACTCCAAGGGGAAATTATGCCTTATCTGCCAGAAGAAACTCAATAGCTTTGTTTATCATTGTTCGCTATGCAATTTCAGCATTCACGTGAGGTGCGCCAACAACCTGCCATGCACCACTCATTGTCGATGCCCCGAAGTGCCACGAGCACGCACTCTCCCTAATGGCTAGAGAAGATTCCTTCACTTGTAATGCCTGTGGTATGCGTAGTGAGGGAAACCCTTATGTATGCCCTCCGTGCGGTCTCATGTTCCATCGTGATTGTATCACGCTACCACGTGTCATAAACATCAATCGCCACGACCATCGGATCTCTCACACTTATTCTCTTGTTTTTGGGAAATGGGAATGAGGGGTTTGTCGCCAAGATATTAGCTGGAGGTATGGCGCATATTCTTGCCCGACATGTCCTGATTATGTCGTTCATTCGAAGTGTGCAACTAGAGAGGATGTGTAGGATGGGGTAGAACTCGAAGGGGTACCAGAAGAATTTGTAGATGTTTCGCCATTCAAAGTGATTGAATACGGAGTCATTAATCATTTCTCCCATAATGAACATAACTGAAGGCTTATTGAGGATGTTATTGATAATGATGAAAGCACACGGTGCGAAGCTTGTACCCATCCTGTCTATTCCGAGAATCACTACAACTGTGTGGAATGCAGATTTACTCTCCGTGAAACATGCGCTAATCTTCCTCTTCAAAAAAGACATGGGCTTTCCACAAAGCCGCTTACTCTAATAAGCAAAAAAAATAAGGGTACCGATAATGATTTCTTTACGTGTACTGCTTGCGAAACAGTATCAAATGGTTTCAGGTACGAGTTTGATGAGATAATTCTAGACGTACGGTGTGCGTCAATGTCATGGTATTGTGATTATGAATGTCACCCGCATACCCTCTTTCTCACGACACTTGAATGGGACACTTGTGGGGCATGTCTTGATACTCATAGACAAGTGCTGCACTGCGTTGAATGTGAGTTCTCGTTGGACTTCACGTGTGCTACTCTACCAAAAAAAATAAAGCACAGGTGCGATGACCATTTTCTGTCGCTGTGTTATGGTGAGAAAGCGATCGCGAGGGGTAAGTACTGGTGTGAGGTTTGTGAAACACTTTTAGATCCACAAAAATGGTTTTAGATATATACTAGTAAAAAAATTTCATATAACCACTTTCTTACCACGAAAAAGCCACGAAAAATGTCAATATAGCCACGAAAAATGATAAGCCACGAGGATATAGCCACGGAAATGCCACGAACATTTTTTCGTGGCTATAGCTTCGTGACTTATTTTTTTCGTGGCTATTTTGGTTTTTTCGTGGCTTTTTTGTTATTTTTTGTAGTTTTTTCATGGTTTTTTCGGTGATTTTTCAAACCGTGACTAGTTCATGGCTATACGGAAATTTTTTACTAAATCATGCGCTGTTTGTGGAGTCGTTTGTCATATTCAATGTGTGCTCGGGGACTTATGGAATGCCAAGCCAACAGACATCAGCAATGAAGACGGGGAGAAAATATAATTGGTTCTCAACGATAGTATGTCGAGACCAAATTGTCAGTCATGCGGCTCTCGTTGCCAACAACCCCTGCTTATCAAGTTTAACATAAACTTAAAAATGTAAATAACATTGACAGAATAGAAATAATATCTGGTGGATTTGCGGAAAACTTCTACAGAAATGGAGTAGGCGGCAATGATTCTTACCTTCAGTTTTGCTTAGTAGCTGACAGCTAAAGAGAGTTGGTTATTTTATTTCTTACCCGTGTATTAACGCGGGTCCTTAGTATTAGTAATACGATCGATAGATTTGGAAGGTTTTTCTAAAATTATGAAAATCGGAGAAAAGATCTTTGCAAGAAGGACGAATTGATAATCTGTTATCTGCTCGATCTACATACTAATTAGTAATTACCGTATTTGATTTGTTTTAATAGTGGTCAATAGAATCAGTTATTTCGTAATCAGAACAGATATCTTGAGCACAACTAATCTCCAGCACAAGAACAGTACTTGGAGTCTTGAGATCTTTGATTAGACCAAAGTTTTGTCTTTAGACGTCTATGTAGAGGCAGTGTAGCATGCGATCTCCAAAGCTGAACATTTGACATAACAAATTATGAATCTCTGGAGTCATATATGGACTCACATTAACAGCTTCAATTTCAAAATTAACTAATCCTTTTTCCCCTGACCCGTTGTCCAAACCAAAGGACACAGAAAAAAAAAAAAAAAAAACAGAATCTGATTAGTTTCGTGCATTTTTAATTTTTAATTTCGTTGTTAAAATATAGATTCATATTTTCTTTTATTACATTTTTCTCTCGTCTTCTTCCCTTACATTTGAAACCAAAACTGTCAATACCGAGAAGAAAAAAAAAATTCTCCATGTCCTATAGTGTTTTTTTTTATTGGTAACCATGTCCTAACCTTTTTAATAACCGATTTAGATATACTTGTTTCGTTGACAAAAAAAAAACAAAATTTCTTCCTAATTTCTCAATTAATTGAAATCATTATTCTGTAAACGTACTAGTTTCTAGAATTTCAAACTCAATAAAACTATTGATTTGTTTCAACATTGACATTAAGGTATATACCCGATATATGATTGAAAAAAATATTTTTTTCATATGTAGTTTTTTGGGCGGCAAACTCGTTAATTGAAATGTTTATAGTCTGAAATGCTATCTTATTAGTTTATGTATATAATTACATAATGTATGACCTCAATTTGAAAAAGAAATAAGAACAACGATACAAGCATTAATTATATATTGTTAGCTGGAAATCCCTACCGTCTTATATATATATATATATATATATATATATCTCAGCGTATCTTATTATCTTGATGAATTTGACTTATAAATTAAATTGTGTTTTTTTAGTAAGAAATTATATGTATAGCTTGTAAAAAGAAAACAAAAAAACACGTATACAAGTTACAAGTTAGTGCACCAGCACTGTTTAATGCAATGACTACAAATACTTTCTCATTTCAACTCCTCTACTCATTCTGATATCTCTACCTCTCTTCACATAGCGTCATCGACTCGTCGGGAAAAAAAACACACAAAGACGAAAATGACCCTCTTTAAAAGGCCATGCCTTTACTCAAAGATGGACAAGGAGGACCCAGAAGAGGTACTTCACCGACGAGCCAAGTTCTTGATTTACAAAACGCTTCAAGAAGCCGACTTGATTTCTCGACGTTCTCCTTCGTCGACGTCATTTCTACGAATGAAGCTTTTCCGGTTGAAGGTCAAGATTGGAAAAAGGTTGACTACGCTGCGTCGCAACGTAGTCTCCGCCGTTAGATTTGGCGGAATTCGAAAGCATTCTCAAGGCAGCGTGAGAGCGTTGAAGAAGCTGTTCTACGGTGGTGCAACGACCGGACTACCTAGGCCTATTTTCACTCTTGAAGTTTGATTTTTATTTATTTTCTTGTTTTATGTATTACTATCTTTTTTTCTTTCTTGAATTTCTATTGATCTCTATTACAGAAAAGTTTATCAAGAAATGTAATACAAAGAGATCATGAGTTTTGTTTCTTTCATAAAAGGGGAAAGACATCTTGAAATTGTAATAACCATTATTTATATGATTATGCAAAAATATTTATAAGACACGGATATTGCAGATTGATTTTAATTTGGGCTCTCGAATTTATAATCGACGTAGTTTTACGCAATTCAAATGAAGCATTCTAATGTGAAAAAGACATGGATTGCTCTGAAATGTAAATAGTTTTAAGTTCTCGTAATTATCATACCTAAATTCGCTATATTAACTCTTTTTGAAAAGGGTAAAGATCGAATTTCAGTCCGAATATTTTGAATAATTTTATAGATTACTTTTGGATGGTTTTATTTGCCGTATCAATGTTAAATTGTTTTTTTATAACTAAAAAATTTGGATCATTTTTCGATTTATGCGTATCATCCTTACTTTGGGCAGAGGTCATGCTAATCTTTTCTGTATCGTTCCAATTTTATCGGATGTTCCCGAAGGGACATCAATGTTAAATTGTTGTAACAGTATTTTGTAAATGGTTTTGAACTACTATGATTCTTTATACTTGTGACATAATAGATTACAAATTTGTTTAAAATTTTAATATATTAAAAAATCCTGTAAAAGCTAGTTGAAAATCCGATCCCACTCAATTGAACCATGTTAAACCGCATTCGTGCAATTTCGTGAGAATTTTCCCTAGATTCTCACATAAAAATATTCGGTTGAGTCAGCAAAATATCTAGTGGTTATAAAATCAATTTGAAGGAATTAATAAGGATTTAACTGCAAATAAAATTTAGTTTCTGTATCTTCCCTTCCCCTTTCCCTTGTCTCTTTTTTTTTTGTAGCCCTATTTCATTTATTTTTTCTCATCGTCTTTCTTTGTTCACGTTGTCCTCGTCCGAAGTCATCGGAGGTCCTGCATCACGTTTTCGAACTTTTGATTATCGTCGGGTCTTCTTTCTTCATCTCTCTTGATTTGATTTCTCCTCGACGGGTTAAGATTCCATAATGCGTATCTTGCAATCTAAGATCTCTTGTTAAATTGCTTATTAAATCTAAAACCATAGAGAAGAAATTTCTGAATCCTTTTAGTATTAGCTATCTTTTAAGGATTTTAGTGCTGAAATTTCCACATTCTTGTGAAGTTTGATGATACTTTTTCTCCTTGTTTGTATCAAATTTCTTGAATGTTAGCGCCTTTTCTCAGATTGTTCCGGGGACTTGTGTAATGAGATTCTGTTTTTGATTTTATGAATACGTGTATTGAAATCTATGCCACATTGATCCAATTGCTTTCGGTACATGGATTCGATTGAGATTTGTGGATGTGATTGTGGTTTTGGTTTCTTATATGCAGAAGGGAGGAGTTTGAGGGGCAGAAAGCTTATGGAGTAGAGATTCTGTTTGGAGAAATTGATCTTTTGCGTTATACGGGAGTTGGTTTTTGAGGTTTGTTGAAATGAGTGTGGTGGGATTTGATGTTGGAAACGAGAACTGTGTTATTGCGGTTGCAAAGCAACGCGGGATCGATGTTTTGTTGAACGATGAATCGAACCGAGAAAATCCTGCTATGGTTTCATTTGGCGAGAAGCAGAGATTCATGGGTGCTGCTGCTGCTGCCTCTGCTACTATGCATCCCAAATCAACCATTTCTCAGTTAAAGAGATTGATCGGTAAGAAATTTAGAGAACCTGATGTTCAGAATGATCTGAGGTTGTTCCCTTTTGAAACTTCCGAAGACTCTGATGGTGGAATTCAAATCCGGCTTCGGTACATGGGTGAGATGCAGAGCTTCAGCCCGGTGCAAATATTAGGCATGTTGCTTTCACATTTGAAGCAGATAGCAGAAAAGAGTCTCAAAACGCCTGTTTCAGACTGTGTCATTGGGATTCCTTCCTACTTTACAAACTCGCAAAGACTTGCCTATTTGGATGCTGCAGCCATTGCTGGCTTGAGGCCGTTGAGATTGATGCACGATTCTACTGCCACTGCACTTGGATATGGTATATACAAGACAGACTTGGCGGCTAACTCGAGCCCTACTCACATTGTATTTATTGACATCGGTCACTGTGATACGCAAGTGTGTGTGGCATCGTTTGTGTCTGGAAGCATGAGAGTCCTTTCTCATGCTTTTGATAGAAACTTGGGCGGGAGAGATTTTGATGAGGTTCTCTTCATCTACTTTGCCGTTGAATTCAAGGAGAAATACAGCATTGATGTATATACAAATACGAAGGCGTGTGTTAGGTTAAGGGCATCGTGTGAGAAACTGAAGAAGGTTTTGAGTGCAAATGCTGAGGCACAACTCAATATAGAATGTCTGATGGAGGAGAAGGATGTTAAGAGCTTCATCAAGAGAGAAGAGTTTGAGCAGTTGTCATCAGGCTTGCTGGAGAAATTAATTGTTCCTTGTCAAAAGGCTTTGGTTGACTCTGGTCTAAGTTTGGATCATATTCATTCTGTGGAGCTAGTTGGTTCAGGGTCCAGAATTCCAGCTATATCTAAGATGCTAAGCTCGTTGTTTAAGAGGGATCTAGGCAGGACCGTGAATGCAAGTGAGTGTGTAGCTCGAGGATGTGCGCTTCAATGTGCAATGCTCAGTCCAGTTTTTCGAGTTAGAGATTATGAGGTATGGATCTTCTCTATATGTGAGAACACTCTCTTTTAGTTCTAGTTTATGTTTGAAAAAATTATGTAGCAGAAGAATAGATTATTACAATGGTTACAGGTATGCTGTGTGTATGAAAGCATGTGAGCCATTACGGATTTGTTTCCTATGAATGGCTGATGTTTCTTTTGTTTATGTTTCCCCTATTTTCAGGTTCAAGATTCCTTTCCTTTCTCAATCGGCTTCTCATCTGATAAAGGTCCCATAAACACACCATCGAATGAAATGCTCTTTCCGAAAGGCCAAGTCTTTCCAAGTGTTAAGGTTCTTACTTTACGTAGAGAAAACACTTTCCATTTGGAAGCCTTTTATGCAAACCATAACGAAATAGATCCGGATTCACCAAGTCGGATAAGCAGTTTTACGGTATGGTATCTTTCAGGCTTCCCCCTTTTTGGATCTACACTCGGGCTTTAGAGCTCTGAGTACCCGTTGGATGGTTATGCCACTATTAAGTCTCCGCATATTTTATGGAACTCTTCGTCTATTGTGTAATGTTTTGTAGATTGGTCCTTTTCAAATTTCCCATGAAGAAGCAGCACGTGTCAAAGTAAGAGTTCAACTAAATCTCCACGGGATTGTCACCATCGATTCAGCTTCTGTGAGTACAATCTGATATCAATCCTTTCTAGATAAGATAGCCTTTATATTTCTACCTAGCTTGAGTTTAAACTTTCCGTTTCTGAACAAAAGCTAATAGAAGATCATAAGGAGAATATGACTTCTGAAGAGACAATATCCGAAAACCATCAATCTTCTGCTACGAAGGATGGCACTTCAGACCCTTCGTCAGGTTCTACTGTAAGTATGATTTAACACCGTCTAAAATTTTACAGTTGCATTGTAAGAAAGCTTAATGCCCGAAATATTAGAAGCTGATCTTGAAGCGTTGAGATCTAAACAATCAAATGGCTGATCCGGAGATTCTCTAAAGCATGCCAATCTGCACAAATCCTGAGATTAGTTTCTCTTGTGTAGGGTAATGATCCTAAGGCTATCAAAAGAATGGAAATTCCAGTTGTTGAGAACGCCTCTGGTGCATTGACAAAGGATGAGTTATCGGAGGCCAAACAGAGAGAGAACTCTTTAGTGGAGCAAGATCTGAAGATGGAATCGACAAAGGATAAGAAAAATGCTCTTGAATCCTTTGTTTATGAGATGCGCGATAAGGTACTAATCTGGTTTTAATAGACCCAAAGCTTCCACCTTTAAGTTTTGGTAAAAAATATCTATTCGCTCTTCAAGATTTTATCACTTAGGAGAATAATATTGTGTATACTGGCAGATGTTAAATACATATCGAAGCACTGCAACTGAGTCAGAACGGGAATGCATCGCCAGAAATCTTCAGGAAACAGAGGAATGGCTATACGAAGATGGTGATGATGAATCTGAGAATGCTTACATCGAGAAGTTAAATGATATCAAAAAGGTAACTCCCTCAAAGTTTTATTTAAAAAGGTTATTGTCTGCGGATGACTTTCATGTCCTAATTGATGACTTTCAACTCTGAGCAGCTCATCGATCCTATTGAAAATCGGTTTAAAGATGGAGAAGAGCGAGTACAAGCATCAAAAGATCTTCTGAGAACTATTGCAGATAATCGAATGGCTGCAGAGTCTCTTCCTCCTCCAAGAAAGAACGCGGTTTGGTTCTAAACTACTAACATCATTTACTCTATTGGCAAGAAATATGACTTTTGAGACGGATAAAGTTCGTCTAATGGCTATAATGGTTTAATGATATAACCACGATGTTTTTTCGTTTTCAGGTTCTTGATGAATGTCATAAAGCCGAGAGGTGGCTCCACGAGAGAACCACGGAACAAGAGTCTTTACCCAAAGACGCTAATCCGGAGCTGCAATCTGGTGAAATCAGGAAAAAAGCCGATGCACTTAACGCGTAATTCTTATATTTCCCTCTCTTATTAATACCCTTCAAGCTGTATTCACAATTTTCATCTGCAAAAACGTTGGTCATAAATGATGGAACCGAGTTGGGTTTTAACGGGTCGGGTCAAGAATCAAGATTTTATTGTTTATAACTGATGAAAGGATGTGAATGTGTTGCAGGACGTGCAAGTACATTGGGAAATCAAACTCTCCTCCCACGAAATCGGAACATAACGGATCACACGGAAGTAGAAAATCAGATGATATGGAGCTTGATTGATTTTTCTCTCTTTTGTTTCTTTTTCCTTAGTCTAAATTTTGCATCTTCATTCTAAATGAGAAAGAAAAACAAATAAGGCGAAACAGTCTCACTGTGTATTTCTCATGTTCGGTTGATTTGAAACGATTATTATTTTTATTTTGATTTTTCAGAATATTTTTTGCTCTTATGTTAAGTCGCTTTTTCGCCAATTAAACATTTTTACCGGATTTGAAAAATATTATTCTATATATCATATATGTGTTTTTGTGCTTCATGTGGTGTTCTTTTTTTTTGTCTACAGATTAGGTCGGAAATGAATTTCAATTTCTATTAGGTGAATGTTTTAATCACTTTTAATATTTAAACTAGTTGGATCGATCATGTGCAACCAATTTCTATTAGGCGTGAAAATATTAAGCTTTTTAACTACTTTAGTATGTAAACAAATTAGTATCGACTCCGGATTTTAACCTTCATAAAGCTTTGAATCTAAAAAGTAAAATGAATTTCTTGTACGAATAGTTTCTGGTGGAGTGATATTCTAGTGTTTAGAAATATATTAAAAATAAGGACAGAAAAACAAAGACAGAAAATATATTAGCAAGTGTGAATCGTAAAAAGTTAAAACCGTAGCACATGTTTATAAATTATTATAGTTCAAAATCAAGTCAATTAAACTTTCAATAAACACTTTCAAAGTTATTCGTAATTTTTTTATTGTTTTTACTTAATTGAAAAAAAAAACAAATTGTAGAAATATGATCAAAAAAATATGCTAGACTTGCTAGAGTTGATCATTTACTTTTGTCCTACTGGCGCGACTTTCCATAAATGCTTTTTTTGAGAGGTTCTATATTTTATTCTAGAATTTTAATTTTGCATGTACAATCAAAACTCTGGACCTACGTTTTTTAACCAATCGTACACAAGTCCTTACAAAAAACAAGTGGAAAGTGAGATCACCATATCAAATAGCCGTGATCGTGACTGGATCCGTATACCCAAATTGAGATGATTCCCAGTTTCAATAATCTGTTTAATCTTGTATCCCTCACATCGTACGAGCTCGAATCTCATACGTATCCAACCAAAAACAATTAAAATTGCTTTACAAGTTGGAATCTTTTCTTTTTCTTTTCTTCAAAGTACGTCTAGACACCACGAGACAAAATGAGCTGATTTAGTTGAAGATAGACCCAACATATAGTAATATTGACTATTGACTCATGTCATGTACGAACAAAAAAACTATACTAAACATAATAACGAGATACCATATAATTAATTGGTCTATATATAATGCATGTGGATCATCGTCTTGTATATGTTTTCTCTTCATTTGTTTTCTTGTCCTCATCTTGTATTTGTATATTTTCACTTCATTTGTTTTTTTTTTTTTTTTTTTTTTTTTTTTTTTTTAAAACTCATAAATAAATCTCAAACCTATGGAAGAACCAAACTAATCTCATGAAAGAGGTGCATCTCACAGATATATCCCCTCTTCGGATATACAAATGAATCTGAAAGCATGGATTCATATCCGTGTGGATGTTTATGAACAATATGTTATAGTTTCACGCAGCAGGTGAATCGAACCTGAAATATATTGGCATTCCAGATCCGTCTCTTTACCACCAGACCACATTTTTTTTCTTGTTTTGGGGTTATATGTTAAAAAATAAAAATTGAGGCTTGTTGACGGAAATCAACAAGAAACGGATAAGAGGTGAGTCAGTTACCAAATGTAATATTTAATAACTTGGACAACAACAATGATTTATGTCAGAAGAGACATTTAATTGAATCTTCACAAGGACCATTGAGGAAAAACTAGTGGGGGCAAGACATTTATAATTGTTCGTAATTCAACTAGAACACAATATTCTACTAAGTTTTTTTATAAAACAAAAATTACAAATTGTGAACATAAACCCGAATTGAGTCAAAGGAAAAGTAAGTGTTGAAAACTCTTTTAATATGAATGCATGAGTGATAGATTCCCACTTTATTCAGGTTGTGCTAACTAAAGTTATGACTGTTCTAAACTTCTAAATTATTAGAGAAAAAAAAAGTAAATCAAACCAAATAAACTTTTGTTGACAAAAAAAATAATATAAAGTTTATATACTAAATTTATTCATTCATAAGCCAAACCTTTTCAGTATTTATCACAAGATTCACAACCCGATTTATAAATCCAGTGACGTCCGCTTTGAACATTCGTGTAAAGATACTCATTAGTCTTATGAACGTTTTTTTCTTTTCTTATGCATGTCAGTGTCTTATATTAGTCTTACGCTCGTATATTAGTCGACTAAAATGCGATTTGGAAAACATAAATAAGATTAAACAAATAAATTTGACTTTATTTTTATCAACTATTACATCACTCATTTATAAAGTTTAATATCCCATTAAACTTTAAAATTAGATGCAAACCCGCATGACACCACGAAAACCTTTTTGTGTTATGAAATTGAAAGATAATTGAATTTAAACTACGACTTTGTAAAATTATATGCTGATATATAAACTTAATTATTCCTACATTTAGCAGGATTACAAAGAGAAATGTTGTGCACCATAAAACCAATGTTTCATTTATTCATACAAGAAACAGCTACAACATTGTATTCCCTCTTCCCCACAATACAGCATTTTATTAAACATTTTCATTCTCACTTCTCAATATTACTTCCTCTTACAAAAATGTACATTGACTTCCTTCTCTTCAGTTTCACCCCCTCAGAAAACTATCGATTTTCCAATTCATTAATCAACAGATTGGCAGATCTCTTGATTAACTGATTAGGGTTTTATCCTTTTTTTTTAATCAATTTTCGGAAATTTTAAAATTGACCTCCAATTCTCCCCAAGATTAAATTTCTTTTTGAAAAAAAAAATTCAATTGTTATGTTTACTGCTTAAGAAGCGGCGCTTGGGTGTGTTCCCACTGGTCCAATCGTCTCGAAGCCTTCTCCACCTGAGAAATTTAAAATTCAAAACATAAATATCATTATCAATAATTAAGAAACATACTAACCCAAAATTAAACATATAGTTATGAAAACACAAATGATAATATGATATATAGTTAGTACAAATATTTACCTCTTTATCCCAGTCAGTTCGAAAAGTAACAGTGAGTAAGATAATAGTTTGCAGGAGTGTGCCCCCAATCATCCCTGTCCATATTCCCTGCACCAAATCATTAACCATTTAATTATATTTTCACTTTACACCAATCAATCATTAATCGTTGATTAGAATATGAATAAACTATGTAAATCAATGAAATCTAGTTACCTTAGCTCCCATATCATAGGTGAAACCAAGAACATAACCAATTGGAATCCCCACAATGTAATAACAACCAATGTTAACGTACGCCACAAATGCTTGCCACCCACATCCAACGGCCACACCTGTGTTTAATCAATTTAATTTCGTTATTAAATCTAATTAATTAATAATCTTTTGAATGAGTTCTTTGTTTTCCCTTTCTTTACCAGATAAAACTGGTTGAACTCCGTTGAGAAGTATGGTAATGGCTAAATAAGGAGAGAGCTCGGCGACAGCTTCGGCAACCGCTGGGCTGTCCGTAAAAACATAACTGATGACGTGGCGCCACGAGAGGATCACTACAGCTTCAAACAATGACAGTAAAAACGATACTCCCGTAGTTACTGCGGTTGAAAATGCTGCTGATCTTGGATTTCCAGCGCCTAATTCGTTACTAACTCTCACACTGTCATTTTAAAAAACAAATAGAACTTTATATACTATTGTACAGTACTTACTACTTTTTTGTTACCACTTGTATGAAGAAAAAAAATTGCGTAAATAATTGAAAATGTCAAAAACATAAATTTTTTTTTTCAGCAACCTTGCAGCTGCGTTAAATCCAACGGATATCATGAACGAGATTGCAGAGATTGACATGCTGCAAATAGAAATAAATAAATTAGAGTTAGAAATTTATATACTTTAAAAAACAAGTATGGCCAAGTCATAAAAAGAGTCGGTAATATACAATATTATATCTGTTTTGTCAAAGAGTCAGTCATAACACACTTTAATAATCATGTTTGTTGAGGTACAAAAAAAAAAAAAAAAAAAAAA
>OVAY01000109.1:48137-98855 GCA_900406395.1 Kernera saxatilis
AAAAAAAAAAAAAAAAAAGTCACAATAACTGCGTTTATAAAAAAAGTCATTTTCCGCATAATTAACTTTTATTCTTTTTGGATATCCTTGTTAAATGAAAGAAAAAATTGCTGTTGCTTCGAAAAAATATAGTATTAGTCAAATATACGTTAAATTTTTTAATATTTGTAATATTTGAATGATTATCTTAATAAGCCACCAATAACGAAATAGATAGAGTAATAAATCAAAGATCAAAATTATTTAGTTGCGATTTCTACACCTTGGAAACAAAATATGTATAGTAGGCATGTATGAACTGTTAATATTGTGTGTGTACGTGTTTTTTATTTTTAATCATTCAATTAATTCAATACAGCAGATACGATGCTTGTAAGTATGTAATCCAAATCTTATATAAATATATTGAGACGACTTTAGTGCTATAGGCTATATGAATACAAATTCCCTTTGTTGTTTGGAAGAGTCTTTAAATGAAAATGACATTGACATTGTTTACACCCAAATGTAAATATATATATATATATATAATTATATATTTGTGTGTAAGAGAGAGAGAGGCAGAGCACTGTTAAATATTCCCTTCCTTCCATATAAGATTTTTTAGCTAAAAACACAAAGTTTAAGAAACTATAAATAATTTGTTATTTTTATATTAAATATATTATTTAATATTTATGTAAAAATTTTACTCCAATATAAAAAAAGACTACATAATACAAATAGTCATAACATATTATATTTACATTAATTATGTTCAGAAATTTGAGAAAATCAAATAAAATAAAACAAATTAAAATTTTTAAAACATCTAATATAATGAAACAGAAGGAGTAATTTGTTTTTTTTGGTTTAATACTGTTAAAGAATTTGTTCTAAGAAATAAATGATCAGTAATTTCTCTACTTGTATATGTATACCAAGTCTTGTAGTATATATGTAATGAAACATCTATCATATATTTACATTAAGGATATACTGTATATATATAGTATTGACCATATAATGATTAGGCTTTTTACAGCTTGGTTTTCAATATACAATGTTAAATCGGAGTGCTCATCGTGACGCTTATCCGATTGTTAACATTTAATTTTTGATCAAATGTGAAAGCGCACTAAGCCTGTCTGCATTGGAATACATATGTATTTTCCTAATGAAAAAAACGTAGTAGTAAAAGTCAAAGGAGCCGTAATTTAGCGTTCGGTTTACGTACGGCTTGCAAGTAGTTAAGCACTAAGCACGCAAAGACTCGGATCAAGTTTTATTTGTTTTGTATAAGAAAAAAAAATAGTAAATGACTTTTAAGAATTTTTAGGAAATAATTTTTGTATGAAATATATATCAAACAGCATAATCAGAGATGTGGAAAAGACTATATAAAAAAGTAGTTAGTCTTTTAAAAAAAAAAAAAAAAAAAAAAAAAAATTTCCCNAAAAAAAAAAAAAAAAAAAAGTAATTGCTCCTCTTTACTTGGAACTACTAAATCCTCGTCTGTCAACACGACTTAGTCAATACAATCGCCGGAAGCTCCACCTCTAGATCCTGGTAGTCTTACCTTTTTGTACCAAGAAATTTAAAATATATTCCAAGGATTTGTTTACAGTGCTGTAATAAAAACATTATATTCTTTTTACGACAAAAAATGCGTGCATGAATAATATATCGTTGAATCAAAAAGACATTACGTGGATCACATTAGGGTGCCTAAAATGGTCCATCCAAACATTTTCATTTCGACTATTTATCCCAGAACTTGATAAGAAGATGCATATATTGTCTTTTTATTACGCATTAAATAAATATATCCACAAACTGTCGTTATTAATTTTAACAAAAAAAAAACTGTCGTTATAAAGCTCATGATTCTATTCAGCTATAATGGATCCTGCCACCAAAATATTGGATCAAATATAATTTTAATGTGTCGTCGTTTAATACAGTGATGGTACTAGCTAGCTACTCAGTGAATTTGGAGACTTGGAGTCTGTATTCGAATCTGGCGTTTGCCTTTTCCGTTACCAAGTATATGATCCTACCATGACACTTAAGTTTTTTACTCAAATTCTCTGTATAAACTCTAAAAAATATTAATCAATTTTCTTTTGTCTAACTAATCAAATTTCTTTTGATGATAAATATAATTTTGTTTTCTATAACCTAAGATCAACATAATTATAACCATATATCTACGAGCTCTCCAACAACCGGTCGAGCATGATATATACATTTTAATGTGTAGATGTGAACTTACATGCTTCTCTGTTATACATTTCAACACGTGTGATGCATACAAGTCGAGATTATTGCGGGATATTAGGGTAAATTAATTATACAACTCGAGAATCTCGAGGTAAATAGTTCAACACCTAATTCGCGTGTGATGTATACAACTCGAGAATCTCATGGGATCATATTGTTGCTTCTTGCTTCTATAGATAAATTATTAAAAAGAATGTGAGTTGGTAAGAAGATAAACCTTTTTGTTCTTGTTAATTCAAGGAAACAAAGGTTATATGCTTTTGATTTTCAAGATATGTATAAATAGATATGTGAATCAATTTTTACCTTCAAATCAGTATTTTTTTGTTTTGCGGGTTTAATTAGTTTAGTAAGAATCGGTTTAACCGTTTGACCAAAAAAAAAAGAATCCGTTTAATCGAATTATAAGTATGTGATATTTGATAAATTATTAAAAAGAATGTGATATCTCTTTAACCAAAAGAAAAAAAAAAGAAAGAATGTGATATCTCAACTAAATTATCAACATCTATTAGTATAATCGATAAATATTAGTATTTTATTATCTCAACTAAATATTTTATTGGATTGCATAGAATCTATAAATAGTATTACTGATTAGATTATCCATTACATTTGACGAATTTAAAAAAAAAAAAATTGCAGTTTCTCTTTTATTTATTCCATACGCTACGGGACAAAAAGAAGAAAAAAAAAGGCTTACCAATACTATATTCTAGTTACTCATTATTTATTGTTAGAGGGATTTTTTAATCTTTCTTGAAACTCGAAAAAAGCACATGAATAAGATTTTGAGTTTAATTTCAATACATTCGAATCTTTTGTTCAAGGGTTAATTAGTAAGAGCCAATGCCAGCTATTTATCGTCTAATTAATTTCAAGTACTTTTATTAATTCCATGTATATATCTGATTTGTTGGGCCGTTAGGATACATTCATCGTAATCCATGAATTATTTTCATTAATTAATCAGTTACTGAAATGAATCGTTTAAGAAAGACAGCCCATGTGGTCCACCTTATAGAAAAAAATTATCTTTAGGCATGACCATTTTTTTTATTTAAATTGAGTACCATATATTTTTGACATTCAAGTTTTGTGATCCTAAATTGTTTGTTAGTGTACCAAAATACCTAATAAATATATGCATGCATGAATAAAGCTTATAGTATAAGTATGGCCTTAGATTACCAAAATATTTTAAATTAATTGGCACTGAATATAAAATTGAATTCTAAAAAAAAATTGTAAAACACTATTGATAATAAATATGGAATATGATTATATATGTGCAATTTAAATAATAAAAGATTTTCAAGAATCACAAATTAATAAGAGAAACTTATCGGTCTGGTCAACGTACAACTTTCGTAGTTGACCATACCGGTGCGATATAAGAAAAAACACATATGGGCTAGTGAACGGTATTGGTATAACCATGCTGGAAGATTGGCTGTGTCCGGTTAAAGATCCGGTACTACGATAGAATAAACCGAGCAAGGTTACTTCGTGGTTCTATATGCTATAAGCCACAATAACTGTTATGACGGATGTGAGAAAAAAAACCAAAAACCAAAGAACACAAACATATTTATGTGGTTCTACAGGGGAAAAAGAAAAGACTTATTTTGTTATTGGCGGCAAGAGAAAAAGGGGAAGATCAGTACAGTTTAGATTCAAATCTGGTGAAGGAAAAAATAGAGATTGCACATTACTACATTTGCTGAAGGGTTTCAATATGCGAATAAAAAACGGAATCAGGCCCAAGATGATAAGTGGGCCTTCAGATTAAAGAAAAGCCCAACATGACAAAATCAGAAACTCTTTGGCATGAAAGGAGAGAATTGCAGAGCAGAAACAAAGCACAAAGATAATTGATAAAAATGGAAAAGCAAAGTTTGAAAAGCTGAATTAACTTTCATAGATAATTGATAACAAACTTTTATCACATAAATAAAATATAGTTTATAAATATCTGGATATTGGTTCCATTATCCTTATCAATTATTTTGTAATCGGTCGAATTTTGCGTCTACGATATTTTAATAATTAGTAGTACCAATACTTGTTTCTAGTCCCGGGACTTCGGGTATTCGGTTCGGTTCGGATCGGGTAGTTCGGGTATCGGATATTTCAGGTAGTTGCATATAGGATCCATTTAGGAACCGAAATGATTTCGGTTCGGTTCGGGTCGGTTCGGGTAGTGTATTTGGGAACCGAAATTAACCGAAAATTAGATTATTAAGTATCCAAACTATCCAAAAATACTCGAAAATATCCGAACTATCCGAAACAAACCGAAAAACTACAAAAAACTAACCAAACTAACCGAAAAATAAGCAAACTAACTGAAATTAACCAAAACATAACCGAACTAACTAAATTAACCAAAAACTAACCGAACTAACCAAAAAATAACCGAATTAACTAACTTTATTAACCAAAAATATAACCAAACTAACCGAAAAAGTTTACATATATATTTTATGATTCGGATAGTTCGGGTACTCGTTCGTTTCTCGGGTAATACCCGAACCGATATCCATGGATATTAAAAAGAGGATCTGTTCGGGTATTTATCACTATCCGGAACCGAACCAAACCTCCTAATTCGGTTCGGTTCGGTTCGGTTATTTCGGATCCGGGTAATAATCCCAGGCCTACTTGTTTCCAGTGACAGATAAGTAAGTGTCAAAATCTGAGTTGTGACTTGTGATTTGTGAGACAATAAGGTTGCAAATGGAGACGTAGGGTGAGGCCGAATTGACATGAAGTGGGCCGGATTTAACTGAATTTTCTAAGGAATTAATGCGGAAGATAGCAGAATTGAGTGAATTTTCAAACTGAATAATGTTTTTTTTTTAAATAACGATAAAAGATAAAACATTGAAAATTTAGTTCAATAGATGTTGGGGTGTTCGTCGTTTTTTTGTTATTTAAAAGGCTGAAAAAAACAAGCTAATCCGGACTTCTCACGGTGCTGAGTTTTGCTAATTTTGTAACAATTCTGTGTGCGTAATGTAGTTGTAATTAAAGAAAAGATTCCGAGTGGTTCCTAGATATCCACAATTAATTTAGTCTAAAGAGTAGCATAACCCAGCTCGGCACTAGGAACAAAGAATGAGATTATAATAGTATTAAGTATGGCCAGAGATCAATCTCAGAGGAATATTCCAAGTTTGGTCACTAACAAGGACAAAAATGGTGCCGTTTACAATAGTCGCATGTGTTGTGGCCACGAGCTCACTACGACTGAGTCACTTTGTTTTTTTTTTATACTTCAAAAAAAGTTTAGTTACTTTGTTTTCTCCGTCAAGGGATTAGAATATAATGATTTGTTTGCATTGTTGATTGTCCATATATATAAACTCCCAGGTTTAAATTCACATAATAAGTATTATTGATTTTCAAATAGATAAAGAAAAAAAAAAGAGAACGTGAACTCGTGAGAGAGGATACATGATATCATGATGTGGAGAAGTGTACGAGGGTAAAATCGTCTAATTCATGAGGACGCAATTTAACTTGCAAATATTTGGTGTGCGTTGGTATTTTGCTTAATTATTTGAAAAACAAACATTTGTGTCGAGTGTAAATACCCTAAGTATTATCCATTTGAGATTGAATTCAGTAATGAAATCATTGGTTTTGCTGGATATATCAAATTCATATGTAATTAAAATAATAATTTAGTGGTTTGTGTTAATTGTTATCGGTTAGATCTTGCATAATGTTTTTAGAAAATTTCACTCCCTTCTGTAATGTTGATATATAAATACCATCCAATCAAAAATTGTTTTTTTTCATTTTAAAGCTGAATTTCATTTTAGAAAAAGTTGAAATAATAATAAATTGAGAAAAAAAAAAGAGAGTAAAAAGAGTAATCAGGTGAGAGAAACGAGCTTCAGCGTCGAAGCGACGATTTCTCCATCGTGAGAGCAAATCTGCAGAGCCGTTTCTTCTTCGTCACGCGCCGTCTCTGAAACTCGTATCATCGTATCGACTGATTCGTAAGCTTCTCTATAATCTCCTCTTAGACCAATATTAGTGCTTTTCGCTTTTTCCCTCTGGTTTCGATCTTCACTACCTGTTCTGAGTGTTCTCGTTATACTGTAGAAAGTATTAACCCAGATTAGATCTCTCAGGGTTCAATCGGAATCAATCGAGATCTGATCTAATTTTGCCTCATGATTCAAATGGCAAAACACACTACTCTCTTTTTGTGTGTGTGTGTGATTTTGACTTTCTTTTAATGGATTTCACAGTTAAAAGCAAAAGCAAAATGGAATTCGACTCGGAGAAGAAGCTGTTGAAGACGGGTTTGGTTATAGTGGCGACACTTGTTGTGGCTAAACTCATCTTCTCCTTCTTCACTTCCGATGCCAAGAAGAAGCGTCTTCCTCCGACTCTTAAAGCTTGGCCTCCATTGATCGGAAGCCTTCTCCGGTTCTTGAAAGGCCCAATCGTGATGCTTAGAGAAGAATACCCTAAGCTTGGAAGTGTATTCACAGTGAATCTTCTTCACAAAAAGATCACTTTTCTCATTGGTCCTGAAGTCTCTGCACATTTTTTCAAAGCTCCTGAATCTGATCTCAGCCAGCAGGAAGTGTACCAATTCAATGTGCCTACTTTTGGCCCTGGAGTTGTTTTCGATGTCGACTATTCCGTTCGTCAGGAGCAGTTCCGGTTCTTCACTGAGGCACTCAGAGTTAACAAGTTGAAGGGTTATGTGGATATGATGGTTACTGAAGCTGAGGTAAAAAAAAAATGTCATCAAAATGAGAATTTTTTGCTTGCTTTCACAAATGAGTTTGGGTTCACTTTTCATGTTTCTACTTCCTTTAACACCGAATTAAAACATATACTAATTTGTTTTAAAGGTGTCTCTATGAAAGGAGTACCTGATTCTCTTCTAAAATCTACTACTGAGTAGGTGTTGTATGCTTTTTTTTTGTAGTTTCATTTATAAATACTTGTTCTTGGCAGGATTACTTCTCGAAATGGGGAGAGACTGGTGAAGTGGACCTAAAGGCTGAGCTAGAGCGTCTCATCATCTTGACTGCAAGTAGATGTCTACTGGGTCGAGAAGTTCGTGACCAGCTTTTTGATGACGTCTCGGCTTTGTTCCATGACCTTGACAATGGAATGCTTCCCATCAGTGTTCTCTTCCCATACCTCCCACTTCCAGCTCACCGTCGTCGTGACCGTGCCCGAGAAAAGCTTGCTGAGATTTTCTCAAAAATCATAGGGTCAAGAAAAAGCTCTGGCAAATCAGAGAACGACATGTTACAGTGTTTCATCGAATCAAAGTACAAAGACGGTAGACAGACAACCGAATCTGAAGTCACCGGTTTGCTCATCGCTGCTCTGTTTGCAGGACAACACACGAGCTCTATCACTTCCACTTGGACCGGTGCTTATCTGATGCAATACAAACAGTACTTCTCAGCTGCTTTGGATGAGCAGAAGAAGTTGATTGAGAAACATGGAGACAAGATCGATCATGATATCTTATCCGAAATGGATGTTCTCTTCCGCTGCATAAAGGAAGCATTGAGGCTTCACCCTCCATTGATCATGCTCATGAGGGCCTCGCACAGCGATTTCAGTGTGACAGCTCGGGATGGAAAGACGTATGACATCCCAAAGGGTCACATTGTTGCAACCTCGCCTGCATTTGCCAACCGCTTGCCGCATGTCTTCAAAAACCCGGACACCTACGACCCGGAGAGATACTCCCCAGGAAGAGAAGAGGACAAAGCCGCAGGAGCATTTTCATATATTTCCTTTGGTGGAGGTAGGCACGGGTGTCTTGGAGAGCCATTTGCTTACCTGCAGATCAAAGCCATATGGAGTCATTTGTTGAGGAACTTTGAGCTTGAGATGGTTTCACCGTTCCCTGAGATCGACTGGAATGCTATGGTGGTTGGCGTTAAAGGCAATGTGATGGTGCGTTACAAGCGGCGCCAACTGTCTTAAAGACAGGTTTTAAGGTGGTATTGCTACTTTGGTTTTTATTCTTTGCTTCTGCTTGCTTTTGTCCCGCTCTGGTTTTAGTTTTGTTGTTGGATGGTTCTTCTGCTTCTTTAACTGTTGTTGCTCTTTTTGACACTTAATTTCTAGCTTTCCAAGTTTGTTGGTTCTGCGAATGTGCTAATTTAAATGGAGATTTGATGCGGAACTTCTTTGGTTTAGGCTCAGTTACGAGTTACTACTCGCATAGTCTAACCAATTAAATTATACAAAGGTAGAGTAGTGTAGTACATCACAGTTGACACCGTTAAAGAACTGTTTAGAAACTGTGTAGCACAAATCCTCAAATCGTCATTTAGGTTAAAAACATCTAGTCATCTACAAATAAAAGAGAAAAGTTAACATAGGTACAATTCTACTTTTGGAAGAAAATATTTGATTGTGGTATGTGGAATTAAACCAAATATTTTGGACTACTAATAGTAAAAATCCGTTCTTATAGTATGCAGAATCTAATCACCTTTCTTGAAGAATATAAGAAAACAACTGTTAAAAAAACAGCAAAAATTATGTATTTATTTATATGGGAAGATGTCCATTAGATCCTTGTTTTGTTCAAAAAAATCCAAATTATCTGATTATTAAAAGGGAAAAAGTTCATGACTTATTGTGCTTTAAACTAAATCATAAGCATTTAGTTTATATTCTGTATTTCTGTTTATGTATTAGACCTAAAATATTTATGTCATAAAAAACAAAAAACCCCTCATATATATATAGATAATCAATACCTATATATATGTAAGAGACCAAATCTGGTACCAAATCATTGTCTTACAAAATTTCGAAATTCTTTCCTAATATTATGCATTAGGATTCAATGTATAATTCTATATATATGTGATATGTCCCTGAAAATGGTTATATACTTATATCTTAATTGTCATCGATCGTGTCCCTTTATGAACGCCTTCTTCTCTCTTCATCGCCGGAAAAAATACATCTCTTCCGTCGCATATTCTAGTCACCGGCCAAATTTATTCCGTCGTAACCTCTCTAAACAACCTCAATCAAAAGGATCCAAAGTCTCGGCGAGGAAGCTTGCGTCAAGGCTTCAAAAGCTTCCCCCTCAAGGCGAAGGTTCCTTGGCAGAACGCTTTAGCTATCAGGTTTGTGGTCATTTGGTTTGGTATCTGAGATGGATGGAGTATAGAGGTATAGTTTTAAACAATCCCTAGGTTGATCATTTGGCTAGGCTTAGTAACCTATCAGGAAATTTGATTATTGTTAAATATACAATGTGTTAAACTGATCCAGTCCGTACATCCTCGACCTATATTGAGCCCAATCTTGATTTGGTTCTGAAACTTGTAAAGATTAGGTCCAATTCATTTATATGAGTCAGTTTGCGGTTAATCGTCAATTACATAACAAAAAACGATGGATTTGAGGGGTCCAAGCCGGCTCATTCCTACAGATTTTTGTCCTGTGTGAACCATACATCACTATTTATGAGTTTCGGGCCTTTTCGCCAAATGGTTTAGTCTTAAGATTTTGTGTAGAGGACATGCATTATTCCATCTGACAGAACATATATATATATATATATTCACCATATTACAGATGGAGAGTATAACGAAGTGGGACTTGGGATCACTCAAAACCTATTACTCCGTTGAACCTTATGAGAAGTTTCAAGAAGACGAGTTTCTAGACGTTAGCCTAGTTCCTCGTCTTCAAGCCGAGTTATGGAAGGCTCAATCGAGAATCAAAGAGCTTGAGGCCGAAAAGTTTGGATTATCAGAGGAAAAGATTAGATGTTTCATAAGAAACCAAAGAAAAGGGTGGGAAGAAAACACTGATCCCTTTGTTGATTACTTGAAGCAGAAGTTAAGCAAAGAGAGGAAAGAGATGAAAAGAGCTAAAGCTGAGAATTCTAGGTTAAAGAAGACGATTTTGGATATGGAATCATCAGAGAAGCGATTGAGGAGAGAAAGAGACACATTGGAGAAGGTGTGCGAGGAACTCGTGACGAGGATCGATGAATTGAAGGCGAATACAAGGAGAATATGGGACGAGACGGAGGAAGAGAGGCAGATGTTGCATATGGCTGAGATGTGGAGGGAAGAAAGGGCTAGGGTTAAGTTAATGGATGCGAAACTTGCCTTGCAAGAGAAGCATGAGGAGATGAATTGTGTTGTGGAGGAGTTAGAGAAGTGTTTGGAGATGGCGAGAGAAGTAGGAGGAATTGAGGAGATGAGGTTGAGAAGAGGTGAAGATTTGATTAAGACGGCGAGATCTATGGGAGTTGTATGCAATAAGATGGATTTTGAGAGATTTGAGTTCGTGTCTGATGAAGATAATTAATGTGTAACAAACATTATGTACTTTTTTTTTGGGTCAGAAAACATTATGTACTCAAATTAGATGTTTGCAAGGAAATGTTGTAAATTTCATCTACCAAAAACTTTGGAGGATGTGAGTTTCAAGGTTACTTTTAGTCGATTTGTTAACGAAATGGTGTTATCTCAGATTTTCATGTAGAAATCGCGCGTGTGATTAATTTTCGGATTATCTACCAGTAATCAAACATAATCTTGTGATTAATTAGATGTCATCTCAGATTTTAATGTAGAAGTATCCTCTAGATTGTTTATTTTGTATATGTTACATAAAATCCGTTGGAAGATTATAACGTTTTAGGAAAAATAATTTATCGATCCACAATGACGGACCAATCCGCAATACATAAATTCATGATATCTGATTTTTGTTTTCTCCAAAATTCATGATATCTAAATTAGCGGGCAACATATGCGATTTTGATATGATTTGGTTTCTGTGTGGGGAACCTGCGAAGAAGACCATTTGCAACAATTTCATAGTTTAGAATTTTGAGCCTAAAATTTAAAACAAACAAATATTTGTATCTTTAAACCAATCATCATAATTCAAACCAAAGTGATCCCACGATTATGGGACATGGTTACATGTATAAATATTTATCTTACAACTTCAATCATTGCATCTTCAAACTTTAGAAAAACTACTGCAAAATAAATCAAACATTGTATTCCAAACTTGTCATTTTTAACTATAACAAACATTTTTTTTAATCAATGTCAACTTCTCTTGGATGTCTTTCGTAGTTTTTTTTTTGTCATGTATAATTCTACATGGCAGATTTTATTCTTATACAAATTTTTGTTGTCACTTGTTTTGTTTTCTTTCTATATAAAATGTATACAATAAATATCATATTATTTTTCTATTTTTTGTTTGGTTGCTGATGATCCATGGAATCTAAAGATCCAATCTTTTTCCGGCGTTACGATTGCACATGGCCAATCATGTTATTCTCTTTATATTTTTCCATCTCCAAAAGTTCCATTTCTAAATTAAAAACTAGAAAAAGATAGCTCGTCCCAATTCTGCCGGGTTTAGATTTATAATCTTTCTACATCTCTAAAAATTGAACTTCAAAATTATATATTCCACATAAGAAAGTTTCCATCTTCAAAAAAAAAAAAAAAAAAAAAAAAAAGTTTCCATCTTCAAAATTAGATATTCCACATAAGAAAAAATTTATTATGTAATAGGTTATTTAAAATTACAGTAATATACAATTTCTCTAGAGGTGGTAGGGGTCTATTGTGGGGTAGTGAGCGAGAACAAACATGATGACTTATTCGTCTCGCAAAAAGACAACTACCTGAATTATACCAATCAATAATCTCGTCAAATTATTGGACAAGAATTTTTTTTTTCGTCAAATTAAATACATATCCCTACATTGATTTAGACGTGTAATATAGTAATATCGATTTTTTATTATTTTATTTTTCGCTATTTTTATTTGTATCTCTGCTTATATATTTGTTTTATTTGTAGGTACTTATTATTTTTTCGCCTACGCATTATTGAGTGGAATATTTTTGTCACCACTCATAAGTCATCTGTAAATATATCATATATGTCATGGATTCAAAACCCTAAGAAAATTCTTTCAAAGTGTCACATAATTTTTGAATTTTAGGACACTCAAATATTTGAAAGTCTTTTCTCACATGCTAGTCTAACTATACGTGGATAAATCAAACACTAAAATGTTTTCTTATCTCTTATTCATATGATCTTATGAATTGACAAAAGTATTTTGTATATCTACTTTATCAATTTTTTTTCATATTTGAAAGTGTATTTATTTACGGCAAATATATCATGAAGATTTTTGATACTTCTATTTCGTCATTCTGTTGAACTGACAGATTCATAAAAAAAACTAGTCCAATTATTTTATCAAAAAAAAAAAAAAAAACTAGTCCAATTAACATACGTGATAGGAGAAGCATAAAAGCTATAGATTTTAAGTGAAAACCACCACTTAAAGCATGATTGGAAAACAATTACTGTAATGTCATTTTAAGAGCTGCAAAAAAAATTATACATCCCAACTAATCACACACAAAACCTCTAAAATAAATAACAGATCAAAATGACTACGGAAAAAAATGACAAATCCGTTAAAATAATCGTAGCTATACGGAGAGTGTATGATACTCTGTCACTCATTCTCAGCCGTTCAATGTGGACACAGTGGGCCCTTCTCTCTCTCTTTGTACTAAGTTCGTCCACAAGTGGAAACCTACCTTTTCATTATTAATTAAAAGTTAAAATTCATCTAATCAATTGATTAACTAAATGGCTTTTTTCAAACGATTAATTAATGGTTATAGACTTAGTGTGAAGTATACTTGAGTTACCCTGGGTCCCACTTCTGATTTAAAGATTGAGTTCCCAATCAAGATGTACAGATGTGTATGATTTGATTCCCTCACTAACTTTGTCAGAGTTTAATCTCTTACAAAAAAATATGAACCAATATACCAGTGTGTACTGTGGTTGATTTGATCATAACATTTAATATGGCGTAATGCAGTTAAAATATCGAACGACTAGATAAATTTTTGGAAGAAATGATATTGGATCATTTTGTTTTTATGATTAGGAGATTCTTGATTAGGGTTCATGTATATTCGAATGTAAGAGTCGATGATACAAGATACCAACCGAACCATTAAATTTCGGTTTAAATAAGTAATTATGTCTTTAAAAAAAATAATAGAAGATTGTATATTAGAGTTCATGTACGTACATTCAATTAGATCATCGGGGACCAAAATATATGTAAGATACGAACTGAACCCATTAAATTTCAGTTTAGATGAATGTTCGACGCTACAATTAAACGTTAAAACTCATGTGCTAATTTTATTCTAGGAGTTATATTGCTTTCAAGATAAACGTAATTTGTTTACCAAAAAAAGAAGATAAACGTAATATTGCTTTCAAGATAAACGTTAAAACATTTTGGCAAATTATTTAGTTGCACATAAACAACTTGGCTAACTTTTAAACAACTTGGCTAACTTTTGATTTTGCTAAAACTTAATTGTTAACAAACAAAACTTCTCGTGACCAATTTTTTTCTTACCACAACTAGTGATCTAAAATTTGCAACTTTTGTTTTCCCAATTTGGCAATTTGCCAATAAGTGTTTCCTAGACTTTCTCGAGTAATTAATTATTGACAAAATAAAAAGAGAGAGTCTCGAGTGATTCACACGCGCCTCCCCGCAGCGCGTCACGTGGCATGTCTCGCCTTGTTACAGCGTATCCAATTTGTTTATCTGTTAACTGTTACGTGTGGGAAATGGAGGGCCTACTATCCACATTAATCAGACAACAAATTAATTATTCCAAAGCTTTTACCAAAATTTATATTTACTTCTCCTTATTTTCATTTATTCTACAAAGATCCCCTTACTATTCAGATTCTACATATGAGATCACCAAATATTCTTACTTGATTTGACCAAAGACAAAAGAGAAATGTAAACTACATTTCGTGAGAATTTTCTCCATCCAAAAGTTGGTTATTCTATTTAATAACTAAGGGTGGAAACTCCATCAAAGAAGGACCACTAGATTTTAGAAATTAAAACTTGGGTTTAGATGACACAAAGATATTTAAGGGGTGTTTTCCTAATAAATTTATAATATAGTGGCATATTTGCAGTTTATATATCTTTATTTCTAATTTCACATTCTTTTGGAGTCTTCTGCGCAGAAAAATGCTATATATACTCGTCCATTTCGCTCCGTTTAAAACTTATAGCGAAATATCTAATTACTTAATCACTGAATGCTTAAGAATAATCTTTAAAAGTAATTAAGAAAACAATTAGTGATAAATTGTGGAGATTAAACCTGCGAGGGAGCTTCAATGGCAAGAGGTCGAAAGCTGACGATGAGCCAGAGCGAGAGGTATCTGGGAAGCAGCTACAGTTACGGTGACAGTAATGGAAACTCCGTCACCGACGAATCAGAGCTCACGGAAGAAGACATCTGGTCACACGCCGTCGATCATAGCCCCGACGATCGGTCGGAGATTCCGGACTCGTTAAGCGCGTGGTCTCCACGCGATGCGGTGGTCAGAAACGGGCGCGTGGGTGGTGGTCTGTCGCTGGCGTTTGAGGACACGTCATCGTCGCCGAGGATCGTGCACCAGATACGCGGAGGAGGGGAAGGAGGCGGTAGAGGAGGAGGAGGAAGAGTTCACCGGCAGTTGGCGTCGTCGGCGCCGGTGAACGTGCCGGACTGGAGCAAGATATACCGAGTCAACTCGGTTGAGTCGATACACGAGTCGGAGGAAGAGGACGAGGAAGACTCCGGGATGATGCCGCCGCACGAGTACCTAGCGAAGAGTCAAAAGCGGCGTAGCAGAAAATCTGGCGGCGGTGGCGGCGGCGCGTCGATGTTGGACGGAGTTGGAAGGACTCTCAAAGGACGAGAATTAAGGCGCGTTCGCGATGCCATTTGGAGCCAAACAGGGTTCTACGGCTAATCAATTAGTAATTTATAATTTAAAAAGAAAACATTTTAAAATTTCAACTACAAAAATTTAAAAAAAAAACATTGCTTATTTTGTCAGGGTTTAGAATTAACTTTGAAACTTTCTTGAATCCCAAGCGTGTATAAGACTTTACTTGGCTTCCCATGCAGATGCTTTTTCTTTTTAGTTTTCTAAATTAATTGTGGGATAATTTTCAAGAACCTCTTTGCGTATAATTAAAGGATCATCATGACATGAAAATCTATTACTTTTAATTAGCATAACAACAAAAAAAAAGCTAAGCGAATAAGTTACATAATTTTACTCCTCGTAGTAATTCATATTTAGTGTTATATGATGAATCATATAGTAAATGTTAAAACCCAATTCATATGTCAGGTGCTACGTAACAATGATATTAATGATTGAGCACCGATATAGTTTATAATAGTAAAAGATTAATTTATCAATATAGTATTAGGTCTAGTTATTAATTAAGTGATAATTTGACAGGATATGAAAGGCAAGTTTGTATATAATTAATGAGAACAGATGTGTCCTTGAAACATTATTGTGTCCACAGGTAAACTGTCCAAAGAATCCACTTCAAAGTGGGCACTCACGAGCAAGAAAAAGACACTACTTTCAATTAATTTTCCCAACAAAAATCATGATGGTTCATGAAATGGCATCTTGTTATATATATATAGACACGCCATTGAAAGTTATAGCATCGAAGCCATTAATGAGATAACTAATTCTAACTTGTATAACTATAGATGTTACCCAGCTATATGGATTGATCTAGCGGTTAAAAAAAAATAGACCGTATAAACGAGGTAAAAAAAAAACAGTTCGTTTTCTTGGAATCACCTGAAAACGATTTAATTAGAAAGAACTAATCGCGCATTCGATATATAGCCGAAAAAATTACGGGATTAAATAGTCGTCTGGATATATAAAAGTTTTGACTGGCCAAATTTATGAGCATTTAGAAGAAAAAAAAAATGAATAGATTAGAAACAGAAATCTAAAGAAATTCATGATCAGATTCGTGACTTGATCAACAGTTAAAAGGGGTTGGTATTAACCGAGGGAAATCATGTTAATAATTTTTTTTAAGTATAATGCAATTATGATATATTCATGTTTCGATCTAAATATCAATCCCAAACACTCGTACACATATATACACTCATGTGTATGTGATGTATGTACACATATATTTATATTATATGGCCATGATATGGAGGACACTCATGTATATGTTATGTATGTACACATATATATTATATGGACATGAGATTATGGAGGGCAGGGTATGGTTGGGGTCAAAAGAAAGTGACACAAGTTAGAGAGTGTTGTGTTAAAGCATAGGAGAAGGGAAGTTTGTCAAAAATGTTTTTGATCCCTTTGTGAGTTATGCCATTGCCTTTTTCAAGAAAGGACCTCTGAAAGTGAATTTGATCGAGAAGTTTATACATCATGGCCTTCATCTGTGGGCTCAACACATCTCTTTCCACTCTTATCCCGGCTCAAACCCTCTCTTCACCGTTCATCACTCTTTTCTCTCTCTCTCTCTCCTCTTTCAATAATTTGATTCCTACCATTTGTTATTTATACATACAAATCCAAAAGCATTAATTGACTAATATAGAAAATTTTAAGAATGTTTTTAAGTTTTAATTTGACAATAACTGTTTAGATAAAATTACATCTTGTAATTAATTATCTTCGTATGGGGAAAAACATAATCCTGCAAGGATAAATGAAAGCATGTAAGTTAGTATCCGATTTGTGATGGTTCAATATGTATGCGGTTGATGAATTTAGTGAACAATAGCACGTTTTTTCTTCGATCGGTTACCAAAACTTCTAGGCGTTTTGTCCATAATCTTCTCGGACCGAGGATTAGAGAAAGTAAATTAGTCCCTTTTCCAACAAGACTCGACCTTATGATCTTGAAGCACACTCCTTTTAGAATCCCCTGATAGACCTGTAGAATTACTTAAGCTGCGTTTTAAATACATATATATATATTTGATCAGTCTGAACTTTTAATTCGACTATAACATGTTTTCGGGTATTATTCTAAACTTTAGTCCAAATATCCGATAAAAGAAGAGGATAGGAAGAAACATTGAAGCATCCATTTGACATAACTTTGTGAAACTTAGGCCATTAGAGGAAAGGTGAAGCAAAGTGGCTAGGTCTATTGATTTCACTATACCCAATGGGTCATGAGAATATATAAAAGAAATCAATTGTTTATATTGCAGGCGTGAGTGGAATTTTAATATATAATTTGATGTCATCAGGGCCCAACTGGACTTCGACCCAACTTCTAAAAACTTTGCTAAATAAATCACAAACAAAAGTATATTCTTCTAAATAAATAAGAAGATAGTATATTCTTCTCTAAAAACTTTGCTAAAACACAAACAAAAGTATATTCTTCGAAGAGATTACATATGACTCTACGAGATCGATCATGGAAATCTAACTTTAACTTTTACTTCACACGGTTCAATTCATAATTTCTCAGCTTCATGATTTTCACATTCCATGTAGCCTGTAGGAACCTAACTGTATGTTAAATTTAATTACATTGGAGCAACTAAACACGAAATTAGACAAAATAAAAAGTACTGGTTTCTGATAGTGGATTAGTATTTATGTTTTATAGACTGAAATATCGTAAAAGTAAAATAGTCGTTAAAAATGCATAATTTTTTAGTTTTTTTTTTCAATGGCATAATTTTTTAGTTATGATTGCAATATAATTCATTAAAGTTTCATAGAACGAAATGAATTTTAAAAATGTAGAAATATTACGTAGATGAAATTTTTTGGGATTTTAAAAGTTAAGCTGTTTTTCAGCTTAAAGTGTTGAAAAGCAATTTGATTTTCAGGCTTATGCGGTATTGAGGTTATGGTGCTTTTTTTTTTTTTAATATTAACACTTGGCAATTTGCACATTTTCCAAAAAGTAAATTTTGAAATGTATCCCCAAACCAATTTCGGTTAATCCTAAACCGGTCATCAAGTTGGGTTTTTATTTAACCCTTTTGTCTTTACTTGTACCGTTTTCTCGTTAAGTCCGCACATTTCTTTTTGCCACAGAAGCTTACACCGGCGCCGCCGCCGCCGCCGCAGGAGTTACTCATTGCGTTTTGTAAACCGCCACGATTGAGGCTCATCTAACGGAGGATCATGCCTTCAAATTCTTCTACTTTTAAAGACCCCTGCCTAGATTTAGGGTTTTTGCTTTGAGGTTTAAAGTGATTATCTTTATCTGATTTTTTTGTATACCGTATGTTCGCTCACGTTTTCTCCAGACGAACGAGCTTCCTGGTACGTTGCTTTCACGTCGCTAAAAAATTCTCGAATCCTGAGCTGGAAGACATTCTGTTTAGTGCTCTCTGTTTGAATTTAAGACAAAGAAGATGGAACACTCTTCATCAATTCTCCTCAAGTCTCACAAATCCTTTGATAAGCCGAGTTCTTCGCGAGTTTAGAAGCTCACCAAAGCTAGCTCTAGAGTTTTACAACTGGGTTTTAGGGATTAACACTGTGGCTAAAATCGAGAATCGATCTGAAGCCTCTTGTGTGATGATTCATTTGCTTGTCGATTCGAGAAGATTTGATGATGCTTTATCCATAATGGTGAATTTGATGTCTGCGGAAGGCGGAAATTTGAGTCCTTTACATGTTTTGTCGGGTTTGATTCGAAGTTACGAAGCCTGTGGTTCGAGTCCTGATGTGTTTGATTCATTGGTTAGAGCTTGTACACAGAATGGTGATGCTGAAGGAGCTTATAAAGTGATTGAGCAGACTAGATCAGAGGGGTTTTGGGTTTCTATTCATGCTTTGAATAATTTTATGGGTTGTTTATTGAATTTGAATGAGATTGATTGGTTTTGGAAGGTTTACAAGGAAATGGATTCTCTGGGATATGTTGAGAATGTGAATACCTTTAATCTGGTCATATATTCATTTTGTAAGGAGAATAAGTTGCTTGAAGCGTTATCGGTGTTTCACCGGATGTTGAAATGTGGGGTTTGGCCTAATGTTGTTAGCTTTAATATGATGATTGATGGAGCTTGTAAGACGGGCGATATGGGATTCGCCTTGCAGCTCTTAGGGAAGATGGGAATGATGTCTGGGAACTTTGTCTCGCCTAATGTTGTGACGTACAATTCGGTTATCAATGGGTTTTGCAAGGTGGGCAGATTGGATTTGGCGGAGAGAATCCGCAGTGAGATGGTTAAATCAGGTGTTGGTTGCAATGAAAGAACCTATGGAGCTTTGGTGGATGCGTATGGTAGAGCTGGAAGTTCAGATGAAGCTTTAAGGTTGTGTAATGAGATGACGAGTAAAGGAATTGTGGCGAATACCGTTATCTATAACTCTATTGTTTATTGGCTGTTTATGGAAGGTGACACGGAAGGAGCTATGTTGGTGTTGAGTGATATGATTGGCAAAGAGATGCACATTGATCGGTTGACTCACGCCATTGTTGTAAGAGGTCTATGCAGAAACGGATATGTAGAGGAAGCTGTTAAGTTTCAGAGACAGATTACAGAGAAGAAACTCCATGAAGATGTAGTTTGTCACAACACGCTTATGCACCATTTCGTAACGGATAAAAAGCTGGCTTGTGCTGACCAGATTCTGGGGAGTATGTTGGTTCGCGGTTTGGGTCTTGATGAGATTTCGTTTGGGACTTTGATTGATGGATACCTAAAGGAAGGGAAGTTGGAAAGAGCGATGGAGATATATGATGGTATGATCAAGATGAAGAAAACGCCGAGTCTTGTGATTTACAATTCAATTGTGAATGGATTAAGCAAACAAGGATTGGGTGGTGCGGCTGAAGCAATGGTGAACGCTATGGAAACCAAAGACGTTGTAACTTACAACACGCTCTTGAACGAGTCTCTCAAGACCGAGAATGTCGAAGAAGCTGATACTATCTTATCCAAAATGCAGAAACAGAACGGTGAGAAATTGGTTAGTCTGGTGACTTACAACATCTTGATCAATCATTTGTGCAAGTTCGGCTGTTACGAGAAAGCAAAAGAGGTCTTGGAGATTATGGTTCAGAGAGGTGTTGTTCCGGATGCTATAACATATGGAACTCTGATCACATCGTTTAGTAAGAATCGCGGTCAGGAAGAAGCCGTTGAGCTTCATGATTACATGGTTCTTCACGGAGTTACACCTCATGAACAGATTTACCGATCTATTGTTAGACCTCTTCTTGATGGAGAAAGTGGAAAATACCTAAAGAAGCCATAGTCAAAGCCAAAATGAAAGCCTGTGGCAAATCCTAAGTGTGTACAGGAAGCGCATGATCTCACGCGCGTGGATGGTTTTCGACAGAGAAGCTGCTCAATGGTTCAGAGGGTTCCCTCTTGGAGAGTGGAGTAACCTGCTTTTGGACTGTACCATCAGATTCGTATCTAGTTCGTACACGTGGACCCTTGGAGGATTCTAATCAACGGTCAGTGTTGGAAAAGAAAGAGGATTCCTTAGGCTTGACGACGTGGACTTGTAAGTCGGGGGATTGTCTGACACGTGGCGTTTATGCACCGGCCAAGCGATTTCTTTTGTCACGAGCTATTTAGAAAGAAGAAGAAGAAGAAGATCACATCACATTACTAACTTACCAAACCACGTGAACGTGATGTTTAAGAATTTAGCCGTCCAGATTTTTTTGGCAGATACAAGAAATTTTATGTGAGAAGCAGAGGAAATTTTCCCCATGATATATATATATATATATATAGGTTAAAATGAATGGCTGCGACTGCGATTGTAAAATCTTCTGTTGTTATTTTGCTAGATGATGTCAATGTATGATAACACCATAGGTTTTAACATTTTGTTTAATCAATTTCATGAGTTTTGTTTACCAAAAAAACAAAAATTTCATGAGTTAAAATCATGTCATAATACAATAATATTAATCAACACATGGCCCTTCTCTCTTTCTCTCTCTCTTAATTTAATGAATTTATAATTTTAAGGAGAATAAAATAGAATTAAAGATGAAGATCAGTTTCAGTTTCAGTGATCGAGAAATGGCGTGGTGAGCAGTGGAGGGGGCTGCTTCAACAACAAACATTCTCTCTCTCTTCTAGGCATTTACCTCAACTACATAACCATTTTCTTTCTCTATCTCTTTGTCTTCTTCTTCTTCTTCTCTTGTTTCTTGGGCAGCCATGGAAGTGTGTTGGCAGATACAGAGACCGGCCAGTCTCAGACCGGTTTTCCAGGAAAAGGGTCGGCGGCTCAAGATCAATACTTCTATTGGGTTTCTTCATCGCCCCAAATCTAGCTCCGTTTCTACTGTAAATCTCTCTAAGTTACTTTTCCCCCTTTCCATATATCTGTGCGTATTCATGTAATATACCATGGCTCGATGCTCTTTGGATTCTACTATTTTTTTTCGGGAATTGAAGTGCACAGTGTTTTACTTTTTTTTTAAATGAGATCGCCTTTTCGCTTAGGAAATCGTGAGTTGGAATCGAAATTTGACAGAATGTACTATTTTTTAAGGAGATTCAACTCTGGTAGGGTCTCTGGATTGGGAATCTCATGTTAGAACCTCCTTTCGAATGGATAGAGTTAATTTCTATAAGAAATATCCAATATTTACTCATACAATCATCACCACATTGAGAGAGAGAAAGAAAAATAGAGAGCCTCAGAGCTGAAGAAGATTCACGGTTTGGAGGAATGAAAATGTCTGATTTTTATTATGGTTTAGATTTATAAATGTAATATTCAGCTTGGTTACTTCTGGTGTGAGTAGTTTAGGTGTTCTTGGCTGTATTTTTTTTTTAATAAAAAATCCCGGCTTAGAGCTTGTGAAAAGGTGATTAAACAGTTGTATAATCGATTGGTTCTCAGCTTGCTTCATTGGAAAGTCATTACAAATCAAATGGGTTTCTGCATCTGATCACGGCAAGTGCAGGTTAACAATCAAGAATCGGTTCACAGGTTTTATAACTTTTCATTATGGTTATTGTTTCAGTCCTTCTGATGCATTTCTTATTTTGTTTACCAAGATTTTTCAAGGAAGAAGCAAGGTAGAATGGCAGCTGCAGGACCCAAAAGCTCAGCTCCCAGAGGTTTTGGGCGACGAACAACAGTGGGAAGTGCTCAGAAAAGAACTCAGAAGAAGAACGGTGAAAAAGATAGCAATGCCACTTCTACCGTGACAAACGAGGTTTCGGGGGTTAGTAAGTTGCCTGAAGCTAAAGTGGATGTGAAGCAGCAAGGTTCTACTGTTTTTCGTGAGAGGAATGTGTTAGATAGGTCAGAAATCGAGGATGAAAGTGACCATTTGGATAAGAAAACAACTGAGGATGATGATTTGTTAGAACAAAAGTTAAAAATTGAAAGAGAGAATCTTCGTAGGAAGGAAATAGAAGCGCTTGCAGAGGAAAATTTGGCTAGAGGTGATAGAATGTTTGTGTATCCCCTTATTGCGAAGCCCGACGAAGACATAGAAGTGTTTCTCAACAGGAATCTATCGACTCTGAACAACGAATCTGATGTTTTGATCATGGGGGCGTTTAACGATTGGAGATGGAAATCTTTTACGAGGAGATTGGAAAAGACATGGATTCATGGAGATTGGTGGTCATGTCTCCTTCATATCCCCAAAGAAGCGTATAAGATGGATTTTGTGTTTTTCAATGGGCAAAGTGTATATGACAACAATGACTCAAAAGATTTCTGTGTAGACGTAAAAGGCGGGATGGATAAAGTTGAGTTTGAGAATTTCCTTCTAGAAGAGAAATGGCGAGAGCAAGAGAAGCTAGCTAAGGAAGAAGCTGAGAGGGAAAGGCAAGAGGAAGAGAAGAGAAGAATCGAAGCTCGAAAGGCTGCAATTGAAGCTGATAGAGCACAAGCAAAGGCGGAGACTCAGAAGAGACGCGAAATGCTTCAACCGGCTATTCAGAAAGCTGTAATCTCGGCTGAGAATGTTTGGTACATTGAGCCGAGCAATTTCAAAGCTGAAGATAAAGTGAAGCTATATTACAACAAAAACTCAGGTCCTCTAGCTAATGCCAAAGAAATCTGGTTACATGGAGGGTTTAATAATTGGGTTGATGGATTATCTATCATTGAAAAGCTTGTTGATGCTGAGCTAAAGGCTGATCCAAAGAGCGGAGATTGGTGGTTCGCCGAAGGTATATATGTGAAGCTTTCTTATCTTCTCGAACAAATCTGCATTTCTTGATATATTTTTGTGGTAACATATCCTGTTATTGCCATTTGATTTATTGATCTTTTTCATTTCAATATGCAGTTGTGGTGCCTGGCGGTGCTCTAGTCATTGACTGGGTCTTTGCTGATGGACCGCCTAAAGGAGCGGTTCTATATGACAATAATAGTCACCAAGATTTCCACGCACTTGTTCCTCGAAGAACTCCAGAAGAGATTTACTGGTTAGAAGAAGAAAATCTGATGTTTAGGAAACTTCAGGAGGAGAGGCGGTTAAAAGAGGAAGCCATGCGTGTCAAGGTTAGTGCTCAATACATCTAACAGAAAGACCGGCTTGTCCTCTTTACCATATTGCTTTATTTTTTTGTCGTACCATATTGCTTTATTATTTTCTTCTTTCTTGACTACTTTAAATTTACATTTCTTCATCTTTTTTTTTTGGCAGATGGAAAAAACAGCTCGTTTGAAAGCCGAAACTAAGGAAAGAACACTTAAAAAGTTTCTGCTTTCCCAGAAAGACGTGGTTTACACCGAGCCTCTAGAGGTTCAGGCGGGAAGCTCTGTGACAGTTTTCTACAATCCTTCAAACACGGTTTTGAACGGAAAGCCTGAGGTTTGGTTTAGAGGCTCTTTTAATCGTTGGACTCACCGCTTAGGTCCTTTGCCACCTCAGAAAATGGAAGCTGCAGATGATGGAAGTTCGCACATGAAGACTACGGGTAAGATTTCAGTTGGTAACAGGTTTCCATTTTAGAGACTGTTTCATGATATGTAACTAATGTTTCTCTTTTTTTTTCCAGCTAAGGTCCCATTAGATGCTTACATGATGGACTTTGTGTTCTCTGAGAAAGAGGATGGTGGAATATTTGATAACAAAAATGGCTTGGATTACCATTTACCTGTCGTGGGAGGTATTTCCAAGGAACCACCATTGCACATTGTTCATATTGCTGTTGAAATGGCACCCATTGCAAAGGTAACCTTAAGATGTGAGGTTTGTAGCCATCAAAAACTTTGTTTATATATATATATATATATTTATCTTAGGTTTGTGTACATTTATTACCTGCAGGTTGGAGGCCTAGGTGATGTTGTCACTAGTCTATCTCGTGCTGTTCAAGAATTAAATCATAATGTGGATATCATTTTTCCAAAGTATGATTGCTTAAAGCACAACTTTGTAAGATCGATGTCTTCTCATATTTTCCGCTTTCACTTCCCTTCTTTTCTGTATATCTATCTTTGTACTTAATTTTGTGAAAAAAATAGGTGAAGGACTTGCAATTCAACAGAAGCTATCACTGGGGAGGAACCGAAATAAAAGTTTGGCATGGAAAAGTGGAAGGCCTTTCTGTTTACTTCTTAGATCCGCAAAATGGGTTAGCTTTATGCATTTCTCTTTACGCTTTTTCCACAATCCATTCATCATCTTGAGGGCATGAAGAAGTTGTTGTTCCTGTTGCTTGACTGTTGCAGATTGTTTCAGCGAGGATGTGTTTACGGTTGTGCAGATGATGCAGGAAGATTCGGTTTCTTCTGTCACGCGGCTCTTGAATTTCTTCTTCAAGGAGGTTTCCATCCAGTACGTCTACTCGTCCTACTCCTGTAGAGTTATCGAGAATCCTCATTAGAAAGTCTTAATACTTTTTTCCTAAGTAGCGGCTCTAACCCGTGGTCTCAACATCTACAGGACATTCTTCACTGTCACGACTGGTCCAGTGCTCCGGTTTCATGGCTATTCAAGGATCATTACACGCATTACGGTTTAATTAAAACCCGCGTTGTCTTCACAATTCATAATTTGGAATTTGGAGCAAATGCCATTGGTAAAGCCATGACATTTGCAGACAAAGCGACAACGGTAAGTCCTGAAAACATTCTCCTTTAAGATATCTGTTTACAAAAAGATCATTTATTCTTTTTTTCTCCTGGAAAGCTGAGATTGAAAATGACTCAGTCTGCTCTAACATTATTAGGTTTCGCGAACGTATGCCAAGGAAGTTGCTGGAAACTCTTTAATAGCTCCACATTTATACAAGTTTCACGGAATAATAAACGGTATTGACCCAGATATATGGGATCCATACAACGATAGTTTCATTCCTGTAAGCTTCATTGTCTCCTCTCGTTTCCCGTCTTTAAGTTTCTTGCTATGTCTTGTGATGTTTGAACGCTTTGTATGTTTCTTAGGTGCCTTATACTTCAGAGAACGTCGTAGAAGGCAAAAGAGCGGCCAAGGAAGAATTGCAAAACAGGCTTGGACTAAAGAGTGCAGATCTTCCGGTAGTAGGAATTATTACACGCTTAACTCACCAAAAAGGAATACATTTGATCAAACACGCTATTTGGCGAACCTTGGAACGAAACGGACAGGTCCTTTTTATGCCTTATTCGACCTTTAATAAGTCCTTGAAAGAAATTTTCACAATCCTTACCGGTTTTTTCGTGAAAGCAGGTTGTATTGTTAGGTTCAGCTCCAGATCCTCGGATCCAAAACGATTTCGTAAACTTGGCAAACCAATTGCATTCATCTCATGGTGACCGAGCTCGGCTTGTTCTAAACTACGATGAACCTCTTTCCCATCTGGTAAAAAATATCAAAACCTTTATGTGTTTTCCGGTCCTTTGATCTCGATATTGCTCTAACCCTTTTCTTGTTTTACTCTCCAGATTTACGCGGGGGCTGACTTTATTCTTGTACCGTCGATATTTGAGCCATGTGGACTGACACAGCTCATAGCCATGAGATACGGCGCTATTCCTGTCGTTAGAAAAACTGGAGGTAACTGTTTTTGGCTATGGTTGGAAGTCTTTAAAGCTTGACCCGTTTCACTCGAGACCGAGCTGATTTTAAGGTAATGATTTATCTTTGTCCAATAGGACTCTACGACACAGTTTTTGATGTTGACCACGATAAAGAAAGGGCACAAGCTCAAGTTTTAGAACCTAATGGCTTTAGCTTCGACGGGGCTGATGCTCCTGGTGTGGATTATGCTCTTAATAGGTAAACCAACCAAAATCTAAACCAACACTCTCTTTGATTCTTTATAGCTTAGAGCATTATTAATCAGTGAGTCTTGTTTTTCAGGGCGATTTCGGCTTGGTATGATGGTAGAGAGTGGTTTAACTCGCTTTGCAAAACGGTGATGGAGCAAGACTGGTCATGGAATCGTCCTGCACTTGAATACCTGGAGCTCTATCACTCTGCACGCAAGTGATAACAAAACGAAGGAAAAGTTTAAAGATCAATTCTCTTTGTATGTACAGAAATTAGCTTTTCAAATACCCTAGAAAGTTTGATCATTTCTTCTTATTTTAACATTCCCAAAAAGCATTTAAAGATAATATCGATTCTGCTTTTGTAGTTCTGAATAAATGAAAGATATACAAAGTTTACATACCACTGTTATACTTACAAAAAATAAATACCTGAATCCGACCCGGTTCTAAACCACTGTAAATGCAGTTATCATTACATGGAGGTTAAATATGTAAATGCAGTTATCGTATTTCCCAAACGTTACTCATTTTTTATAGTTATAAAATAAAAAAGTAAATCCATTTGTGTGTTATTCTTTCTTCATGCCTCTCTCTCAGGTAGAGAAAGAGAGAGAGAGTGAGCTTCAAACAGAAAAGAACTGTATATAGTATAGATCCACAAAGAGAACAAAAACCATAAAGCTTGAATCTTTCTTTGACTCCAAATTAAGCAAATCTTTGATTTTGCATTGACGACCTTCGCTTTTCTCGGATTTGAGTTCCAGCAGCCAAATCAAAATGTCTTTTAAGAACAGAGGAGATTACTATTTTACTCCAAGAAATGTAGTTTCTAGAAACTCTGTGTTTTTCTTGTGCCTCGCAAGTTTCTGCCTTGGAATGTTCTTCACTAACAGGTAAATCTATTAGAAAACCCCCTTTTGAATTTATGTTCGATGATTTCTTATAAAGTTTGGTATCTCACTGTTCATGCCTGATTCTAGCATTTTTCTGGATTTTAAATTATTTGGGTGTTTTATATGTTGTTATTAATTTCATATTTTTGGGACTAAATCTGCCTTGTGTTTCTTCAAATTTAAGTAGATTTCTTAAGCTGTAGAGTTTTGTCGGTGAAGACATGCTTTTTTGTATCAGAGTTATCTATTTGCTCATGTGTACTTGTAGCTTTTGTGATGAATTTAACAGACACAAAACAAACTATATCTTATATATTGCTTATCAGATAGATTTGATCAAATGGTGGCACATTGTAACTTTTAGTATTTGATCAATCTCTTTGCTTAATTAGTTAATTTGTTGAATCTCAAGATACTGTGGAATGTTTCTATAACTTTTTTTGTTTTTTTTTTGGTTTAATTTTCTGTAACTTAATAATGAGCATTATATCAGGATGTGGAATGTACCTGAAGCTAGAGGAATTTCAAGACTCTCAAAACTAAGCTTAAGATCCTCTGATTGCGATAGAAATAAAGTAAGACTTGTGCGTTTTTTGCATAATCAATTCGCCTGGAAAACCGATGATACATTGTTTGATCTTGTGTTGTTTGCAGGTTTTGGACTATGGTAACAACACTATCGGGTAAAATCACTTGGAAGCTTTACCAGATGTATCCATGAGCGATTGCTAAGTCTGTTTAGATGATGATGATGATGATGTTATATAATTCCAAAAAATGCAGGATCTTAGATAAATCCATTTCAAGTTTAGAGATGAAATTAGTAGCTGCTAGAGCTGAGCGCGACTCGTTGTCAGGAAAACTCAACATTTCCAGAGAAGCCAAGAAAATAAAATACTTCATGGTTATTGGTATTAACACCGCCTTTAGTAGTCGTAAGAGACGTGACTCAGTCCGGTCAACATGGATGCCACAAGGTAAGGCTGTTCCCAGTTGCTTGGCTTCTAGTGTAAATAAACTGGAAATTGTAACTTTTTCGGTTTTTAAACAATCATTCAGGAGAGAAGCTTAAGAAATTGGAGGAAGAGAAAGGCATCATTGTTCGCTTTGTTATAGGACACAGGTACAAAGTGGGAAGTCATGTTCTGTTGTTTTATACCGATATTTTTATGTTCTTGAAAGTTCTGAACTTGATTTCAGTATGTTGTCTGGCGGGATTCTTGAGAAAGCTATTGAAGCAGAGGAGAAAACACATGGAGATTTCTTGAGACTGGTGCCAATTCTCTCAGACTTTATTCTCTTGTGTGTTTGTTTTTTTTAGCTACTGTTATTTAAAGCTTTAGAAAACAAAACAGGAACATACCGAGGGATACATGGAGTTATCCGCCAAGACAAAGACGTTTTTCGCTACCGCTGTTTCCCTGTGGGATGCGGAATTCTACATCAAAGTCGACGATGATGTTCATGTTAATCTTGGTAAAAAACTCGCATTGTTTCATGATTTCATCTTTATCTTAATTAATTTCATCTATTTTGTTTGATGTCTTGATCCGTTTTTTGTTTTTGCAGCCACTCTCAAGACGACTTTATCAGCGCACCGGAACAAGCCTCGGGTTTACGGAGGTTGCATGAAGTCCGGTCCCGTCCTAGCCAGAAAGTAAGTTAAAAAAACTACCTACCTTACCTTCTAAGGCGAGAAATTTGTTGGTTCTTAAACTGCGAAAAAGCAGCGACCGAGAAAGAAAGAAAAAAAAAACGATGTCGGGATATTTTATATTAGTGGGAAAAAAACAGGGGAGTGAAGTACCATGAACCAGAGTATTGGAAGTTTGGAGAGGTCGGAAACAAGTATTTCCGGCATGCCACGGGACAGTTTTACGCCATTTCTAAGGATCTAGCTACTTACATATTTATAAACCAGTAAGTTTTTTTCTGACTTTGTTTTAGCGGTTTAATGCGATCAAAATGCTTGGAAAAAAAAACATCTAATGACCTCTTATATTTTGTCGAAATTAAATAAGGAACTTGCTGCATAAGTATGCGAATGAGGATGTTTCGTTGGGATCTTGGTTCATTGGATTGAATGTTGAGCATGTTGATGACAAAAGACTCTGTTGCAGTACTTCTCCTCAAGGTAAAGACCTTAACAATAGCCTAATGATTCACACTTTGCTAATGAAATTAGGATGCTGATTTCTAATTTTTTAAAATTTAATTTTGAAACGCAGATTGTGAACTAAAAGCAGGGATGGGCAATGTTTGTGTGGCGTCCTTCGACTGGAAATGCAGCGGAATCTGTCGGTCGGCCGAGAGGATGGCCGATGTTCACCAACGTTGTGGTGAACCTGATATTGCTTTATGGACTTCATGAAACAAGATTTCTATAATAGTATAATAGTAATATAATAGTAATACAACTTGCTATTACTTGGAGCTTATAATTCGGGTAAAGCTAATTTAAAAAAAAAAAAAAGAGAGAAAAGAAAAGAATTCTGTTTTTTTTTTTTTTAGGTGTTATAGTTAGTACTAGTAGGGTTTTTGGTCAGAAGATTAATAAATGTATGCAAAAAATAGTTAGTGAAGTGGTTTAATGAGAAGCAAAGAAATAATGTTTTGGTCACATTTGGTTTGTCCTATGACAGACAGAGAGTCCTTATTGTTGTGCCTTTTTATTAATTCCCACATGTCCCTCCCTCCTTTTTGCTTCTCATTTACTCTCCTTGGACTACTTTCTGTTTTTTTCTTACCTATTTTCGGGGCTATATTGAGTTGATAGGCTCAAAACTCTTTAACCAGGAAAGATTACAATTGGATTTGTTTGGTCTATAAATTTTGAATTTTTTGATTTAAGTCCGATCGGATTTCATGTCGATTCTCGCATCATGATTTCTTTTTGCGGTCTTGAATTTTTTTGGAATGTTTCTATTTTCATGGGTTTTTCTTAAGTTCGAACATTTTGATTCACAAAGTCGATGCCTCTCCTATTCTCTAATTCGTTGGACATCGTCTAGGAACAATGAAGAAAATGATTTATTTACTTTCTTCACTTAAATATAAATAATCTAACTTATTTTGTCACAAACATACTTCCGGAAATGTGGAACGAATTAATGAGATTTTATAAATTTAACCATATTGGGAGTAGGTCCAAAAACAGACTTCCTAGTTTTCGTAAGATTTATAAAAAGCGTATAAACATACACTTTTATTTAAATAAAAAATAAGACAAATCATTCCCCAATTAAACTATAGACAAAAATGCAGATAATTACAAATTAAAACATAAGTTTTTTTTATTGTTGCAATATTGTCACGATAGTTCACGACACAATTTACATTCTAGCTAGCTAGCTAGTTACTGTATATTTTTCTTAAAATTCCTTAAATACTTCCTAAAAATAGAAGGTTTATCGCAGTTTGTACTTGGATTTTGGGTTTTGTGTTGCTTGTTAGCATCATATACCTTCGAAGCCTGCAGAGTAAAAACAAAAAAAAGTGTTTAAGATATTACCGAATTGATATTATTCAAAATTCAAAACAATAAAAGATGTAAGATGATGTTGATATATACCTTTAATGTTAATAGCCATATTAGCCATATTTGTCTTGGTTTAACGCGTGATATTGGCACGGCTCAATCGAACAACCCCGATCTATATAAACTAAGAGCAAGACTATTTGATTGAACCGCACTAATATCTCGTGTTACCTTGCATCAAAGCCAGTCTCATCCGACTGTTATCTCTAGTTAGCTCCACAAAACAAAGAAACAAAATAAGAAAAGTAACATCAACTGACAACTATTATATCAAGTATATAAAAATGATGTCGGCACTAAAAATGTTACTTTACCGGTGAAAATCATCGGATCCTTGCAAAAACTCTTAATTTCAGCGACGTAAAAAAATCAAAAGAAATAAGAAGAAACGAAGGAGGAAATAGAATGCGGCTATTAGCAAAGTGAAGAAGAGAATATAAATATGAAGATGGTGGAAGAAGAGAGGCAAGGCAAGAGACTAGCATTAAATTAGACCAACAACCCCATACCAAAAAGGAGGTTGGTTTATTAAATTTGAATTGTTTCTATGAAAAACTTTTTTTCAAAATAAGTATTTGTTTAGATGTGTGTGTATACTTCTTTCTTACAACCGACAATAACAATTATCAAATATAATCTCAGATGAGTTCCAAGAACAAGAGTTGGATTATGTTGTCGCAGTGGCCTTACAAATCAAATTGAATGAATATTGTTCTCTAAATCTAAATTTATCGTCTAACCACTTGAAACTTCTTTCTGGTGCTTACTTATAACCTACTTGTTATTATCCATCATGCTTTCCAAAATGGCCATTCTTTTTTTTTTATATTGATAACTTGGTGTGTATGTATATACATATAGCATATGTAACTGTATGCATGCTAGATAACGATTAATTAAAGGAACAAGGTTCCCACGAGCTTTGAATTGAGTATTTATGAGGTTTGTAAGAGAAAGCAAGGCATGTTGGTGGGGTTGTGCCACTCCCAATATACATTTGAATTTCGAAATTAATATGGCTCAACTTTCCAAATATTCTCCCTCCCTATTTATTTCTTTTCTTGTTAAGTTCCTATCATTTATTTAATATTTCCTTAAAAAAGTAAAAATATGTTTTATTTTGTACCTATGGAAAAACATATGCGTCGTCTTCAAAGTTCAAACATTCACGAAAGTGATCATATCGGAGTCTCTTTCTCATGTCTCTAAAATTTTGTTTTGTGAACTGATATTTCCCCAAAACTTTGAAATTGTATTTTTATGTACCTATTGATTACTGAAATACGTAATGCATTTTAACTAATTCACGGTGGTAAAGTGGTGGTTAAAATATTTATTCCAAAGAAATGAGACTTATTGTGATTGTGGTTTTAATTATGGTTAACTACTGTGTATGCGTAAATAATAAAAAAGTATTTAATTTTTCAGAAATTTTGAAGATTAGTCCAAATTTTGATCTCGGATCCTCATCGGTTATATGAAAAAAAAAGAGTTTACAAAGCAAAGAATTTAATATGAACCAAAGTAAAATAATCCTAAACCATAAGGATCATAGTCCGGTACGAGAACCCGGTTATGCAGAGTCAAACTTGATATAAGCTTACGAAAAAGTCAGTCCTAAACTGAGTTTTCGAGCGATCAGTTTCGTGTTGACTATTGACATTGAGAATCTTGAGCGAATCTAAACTGAAAAAACTAATCGAACTCCCCACACGGGACACATTGTTTTCTTCGTTACATAAAAGATCCAACTTTTTTCTTTCCTAATTTCTGTATTTGTATATCTTTATCAGTTTATTCAAAATCGGGGAAAAAAGAAAGCCCTAGTCTCCGGTATGCTCTCCCTCTCCGATTTCGTGACTTGGGTTCATATTTTGATCTTTGGAGATGATTCAACATTCGTGAGATCTTCAGTTTGTAGGGATTTTGTTAATTGATGATTGTGGATTCTGAAGCGCCATGGCTAATAGCTCTTTTAAATTGGAACACTCACTAGGTAAGTTTCATAACTTCCCTTCTGAGTTCTCTGTTTTACTGTCGTTGACCATGCGTAACGAAGATCTTCCGGTTCTTGTTTGTGATCACTCAGGAACTAAGAATCTTCGATTAACCATAGCTGAAAGCTTTTTAGTTGTTATTGTGTATTAGATTCTGATAGATCAGATTCTTCTATCAAGAGAGAATGTTTCCGGAAGTTTTTTGTTGATGTGTTGCTTATTGCTGTTGTAGCTGCAATGATGTCTGCAATCTATGAGGAGAAGAAAGATGAAGATGGGTTTCTCTACTTGACTTACAGTGGGGAGAACACCTTTGGTTTGGCTTAGAGACTCTACTTTTGGGAATTTTATGTATATATGCTTTTTGCTTTTTATGACTCTAAACATGTAAACTAATTTTTTGTGCTTCGGACTGAGTTTATGTAAATGCTACATGCAAGTTGCAACTTCTTTTTAATAGTTTGGGTTCTATCCTCTGGATATTAATAGTCGTCGCCACAACTTAGATCATCTATTTTTGAAAGTGTGATACTTATGTAATAACAGAAACTTACATCATACCATTAGATTTTGCAAATGATAAATAAGCTATATATTTTCAACTAGCTCTTTTATGTTTCGTTTATAATATTTTTAACGGATATGCAAGCGTAATTTTATACGTTTGAAAATTGTAAATAGGATCGAGATACGTCAGATATAGAACAAATCTCAATTCATTCGTGGGATGCACCATTTGAAACTCCAAAACACATTTTAGAAAAGAATTAAATAATAGTAAATTGAGACATTCCCAAAGGAGAAAAAGAAGACGCAGAAGGCACATGTTTATTTATGAAGAAGTAGAGTCCTTCTTCCTCTGCACAAGATTTTTCATCCAATTGACACCAATAAACGCAACAATCTTAGCTCTGTTAAACCCTGCTTTGGTCTTGCCGGACTTCTTCCCGGCGACGTCTTTCTTGCCGTTAGTGGTCTCCTCCTCAGCCGCCATCACCCCAATTCCTCCGGTGCCCCACTGATCCGCCCAACTCGGCGCGTCACTCGCCATTTATTATGATCAGAATATCTTGTCTACCTATTAATAAATCTTATTCATCAAAATCAAATTGTCTATGAATTCATGCATAACAGAAAATATAAAAATAAAGGAGTACCTCTACTTCTTGGAGCTCTTCTTGGTAAAGATGGAAGATTTTGAATGAGCAAAATATGTGGAAATGTGGAGAATGGAGACACTAATAGTGGATGGGTTGTCAAATTTTTTTTATCCTTTTTTTTTAGTGTAAGATATTAGTATATACTATCTGGATTGTCGTCTTTTAGCCTAAAGTCTTTATATTATTTATATAAAAAATGGTTAAATATGATTATTTGGGTTGTCTTGGAATGGACTTGCCAACTCATGTTAGTTCGTTTCCAACTAGCAAAGCAAACGTTGTTTTGGAATCTTTCAACTTTCTTCAAAAGCATGAGAAACAGGCAAACAGGCAAACAGGCAAAGATTTTTAAAAACTAACCCCATGTAATATTTTTTTTTTGTTTCTGTTCCATTATTTTACTCTATAACTTTGTTCTATATTTATAATTTTGACTCGCTTATTGTTGACCAAAAAAAAGCTGACCAAAAAAAAAAGACTCGCTTATTGTCATGGAAGAAAATTAAAGACTACTCAACAACGATAGTTAGGTCATGAAAAACTTATTTGGTATGTGATTTTGTTACTAAAGGGTGTTTTTATGTCTTACACCAACAACAACAAAAAACGATATAGTGAAATGTTTTTGGATTTATTTCTCTACAAAATAATGAACCAACTAAAAACAACGCAAACAGTTCAATCTTTGATTATTCTGTATCTAGAGTACTTGTTACATAAAAGTTCATTAAACATAAAAAGTGTTCATAAAAATGTGTGCTTAGGAGAAATCAAACCGCAAATCCCGTCTAGAATGATCAATTGGGGGCATTGTCTGCTTTGAACAATTAAAAGTTCATCGTTCCTACTTCACTTAGAATAATTAATTTGACGCCTAGTGCCTAAATTGTTTAAACCACTTCTAGAACATTGTAGACATCGGACTCATCTTTCTTCGACGTTTAGATCAATTATTCATGATTGACTGACGAGTTTTATTACAAACAACAAAACTGAAATACAAACGTTTAGTAATGATCTCACGCCTGAAACATCGGCCCATTAAAACATTCAGCCCAAGATGTTTATTTTTTCCGGATAATCACTTTAGCGCATCCACACGATAGAGTGATTTTCTTACCTATACCATAAAAAAATAGTATGAGACAACTTATCCCATTGCTATGACTTGGGACTAAAGTAATATTACTTGTGTTGCTTTTTAATTAAGAAAAAATCAAATCAATAAGAAAAGTGAAAGACCGAGAAGTTTATAATTTTCATTTTTAAAAATACGAAAGAAAAAAAACCTAAAAATTAATTGTTTTTTTGTTCTTCCAATTTTCAGTCAAAATAGGTCAAAGTGTAAATACTGACTTAGTTTCAACAATATTATTAGGGAATCCTATCTTATATATTGACACTAATCAACATCTACAAAATAATTAGATTACCTGATTTATCTGAGTTGCTCGTCCACTTATACCCTGTTGGTATTGCAAATGGATCAACCATTTCCTCCTCCAGCCACCGCTGTGAGCTTTTTCCGGTGGCCTTAATGTTCAGTCTCAGCCAAGACGGCGTTGAAAACGATGGTCGTGTAGTTGACAACGTTCTTATGTCGGATTTTCCGTCACCGTCCACGTCGGATAGGTCTTGGGCTGCACCTGATAGATGTCTCGGACTTGAGAGCGGTGTGTAGAACTCATCCGCTGGCGGGAGAGCCACGAACTTGCTGAATGTCATCACTACCTTCACCGTCGGGATCACCGGTATCGACAACTGGACCCCACAAACAATATAATCAGTGTCTATGATTGAACCGGATCATAACCGGTTTTTATTTCTTTTCCCAATAAATTGTAATTAATAAGTTGAACAAAGAAGACAAATGGCCGATTAAAACCTCACTTCTTTTAATATAAATTTATCAAATTCTAGCTGTATTTTTGTTTTTTTTACTTATAAACTAAAATCTAAATCGAAAAAAACTGTCTCCAACCGAACTGAATAAAATTTTCTATCCGAGGTCAGCCTTAAACCAAACCGAAAATGGATAGTGTCCCCTAGATTCTACACTTTATTCCTCCGAACTTTGCGATGCTGCCACATCAGCGCTAACTCTAAACATCCAACCAATGGAAATATGACACGTCAGATACATTTTAATAGGCGCATAAGAGTTAATTCTCATGCAAACGCTTCCAAAAATAAAAGAGTAACGAGGACTGGAGAAAACCGAAATGAAATTAACGAGTAATTTAATGCCCCCTTTTTTTTACCTTGACCGGAAAAGTTCCCGCCGGGAACTTGGCGGTGAGTAGCTCCCTTATTCTCCGAACGGCTTTAACATTGGTGGCTAAAATATCAAGCAACGGAAGCAGCTCCTCCGTCTTCAATGGAAACTCATCCGTTAGCCAAACCGAAGGACTCAAACTCTTCACGAACTCCTTTTCTTTGATCCGAGGCACAGAAGAAGACGAAGCCACCGGAATCGCCGCTTCCGGTAAAGACACCGACCTTCTCCTCCTCCGCTGCGTCTGTAATTCTTTCTCCTCAACGTTCAAACAGCTGTGCTGCCTCCTCTGCCGCCGTAACGGTTCTGAGAAACTCCGAGGATTCTCATCCAACGACGAATTCTTCTCTGTTTCTCCGGCGGCAACGACTTTCCTCGATTTAAAACTGAAACTCACGTTCTCGATCTCGTAGCCTTTGGCTTTCCATTCTCCGACGGTTTCAATCTTCTCTTGCCGTCGCCAATTCGTCATCTCGACGAGCTCTGCTTTAGTAACATCCATCCCTGGACGGTACAAGCTCGACTGAGAGCAAAAGCCTGCGATTTCGTTGTCGCTGATCGGATCTCCGGCGTTTTCGAAAGCGTTTAAGATCGTTTTATCGTCTCTGTTCAACACGAGCAACGTCCCGGGAGAAACGTCGAGAAACTCGTCCCCGTCGCTGAGGAAGAGAAAGCTCTGATTCGCGCGGCGGATTTTGAACCCGTCAAATCCGGCTAAAGAAGTGTCGGCGCGTAAATCTCCGCCGCGTTTCCAGATCTTGTAAGTGTCGGAAGGAGCGATTTTTCCGACGAAAGGAATCACGGAGCTCTCGAAGTGGAACGAAATCTCCATGTAGAAATCTCTCATGCGGCGGAGCACGGCGATCAGGTGCGGCAGTCTCCTTCTCCATTTGCACCACGCCGATCGACGGTGATTCCGGAGAATCGTCTCCGTGATCTCGGAGTTCCGACGACACAGCGCCTCGTGCAAAGGGTTCCAACCGGCGGCGTTCTGGAGAGTGATATCTGCGCCGGCAGAAGAGATCGTCTTCACCGCGAAAACGTCTCCGATACGCACCGCCAAATGGAGAGGCGTCTCTCGAATAGGAACGTCGCGGCGGTCGAGAACGGTGGAGATTTTCTCGGCGACTCGCTCTTCGCTCACTGAGTCGGACTCGGTGTGGATTTGTTCAGGGTCGGTTAGCTTAGGCAAGGATGACACCAGGCGAGTCAGTCCGGCGTGATCTCCTAAAACGACGGCGTAATGGACGGGACTGTGAGCATAATCCTCTAATGTAGTGGCCGGGATCTTCGCCGGCGATGACCTTGCCATATTTCCCGGCGACCGGTTATTAAGAGACAGAGGAGTTACAATAACTCTTAAACAAAAAAAAATATGTTTCGTATTTATCTAGACAACAGTCAACGCACATACAATTGCTTCCATATTTTTTTGGGCAAGTGAATACTTAATACTCAATTTTTATTTGTTTGTTTTGTTTTTTGGCAACGAAATTTCTAAATCTTTAATTTGTATTCAAATTCTGGTGACCGCTTACGGAAATGTACATCTAAAGATAGGATTTATAATTGATGACAAAAAAGAGAGAGGGTTTATATGGCATTCATATGAGAAAAAAAAACAAAAGTTATCAAAATTAAATAATCAGTCAATGCAAAACAAGCTAATTAAATATTATTGGTGTATTTTTCCATAAGAATTAAGTGTTGCGGTCAAATTTGTTTTTCTTTTCTGTTTTGTTTTCTTATCATTATGGTGTTTAGCAGTTTTTTGTCAGTTAGAAAAAAATTACACATTTTTTCAGGTTTAATTGTTGTTTTTCTTTTTATTTGTAAACAAATTCTCTCTCTAATGTTGAACAAAAGCATATATATTATTTATATATATATATTTTTCAGGTTTAATTATTATGGATTGGGCTTGAACCTGCTGGCTTAGTCAGAGTCTCTTGGACCTGTCTCCGTTGCTGTTGCCTTTGTTGGGTTCAGTTTTCAGTTCGTGTCCAAACATTAACCTCGAGTCTTGCCGTCCTCTGTCATCTATCCACGCCCGAACCCGAGAAAAAAATCGTCTCTTTGGTTCTTTCAACAGAGAAAAAACCCACAAAGCTCTGAGCTCTGATAATGGCGGGTTTGGCAATTTCACCTCCTCTCGGTCTCTCATTCTCTTCTCGAACTCGAAATCCTAAGCCCATCTCGTATCTATCTCACAATCAAAGGTACTACCTTTGTAATCGCAATCACACTTCACACGAGTTTATTGTATGTTTGTGCTTCCGCTTCAGTTATGAATTCGTTCCATGTAAAATTTATTGTGTGACCCTAAATTTCTCTTCCTTTTTTTGGGTTTGATTTTGTGTAGAAATCCTACAAGGCGTATAGTTTCTGCGCTCCCGAGTCCGTATGGCGATTCTCTGAAAGCTGGTAACTTCAAAGCCTTTGGTTTTCTATTTGTTGGAACCGAGTTGCTGGCTACTAGTAGTTGTTTGATGCTGAAGAAGTATTGTTTTGATATAATTGCCGGATTTATTGATCTGTGTCTGAGATTTGGGTTGTTTTTGATGCATTTCAGGACTTTCGAGTAATGTTTCTGGGTCCCCAATAAAGATTGACAGAAATGATCCTCGTAGTATTGATCCAAGGTTTACTTTATTTTCTGCATCTCTTCTTGATTATGTATTCACAATTCTCGCAGTTTATATTCTCACCATTGAGATTGAAATAGCTCATTGCCTTTTCCTTTCTACGACACTCTTGAGTCTTTAATCTTTCTTTTGTCATCCAATTGTCTACCATAGGCTATATGGTTTTAAATTGGTTTATAGATAGCTTAACGTTATTCAAAATTCGAATGTGTTGCAATGTTTAGATTTGGAGTGATAGAGGCGAAAAAGGGAAACCCGCCTGTAATGCCTTCGGTGATGTCCCCTGGAGGACCTTTGGACCTTTCTTCTGTGTTATTCCGCAACCGCATAATCTTCATCGGGCAGCCAATTAACGCACAGGTTGCTCAGCGAGTCATATCTCAGCTTGTAACGCTTGCATCTATTGATGATAAATCCGACATCCTGGTTAGCTACCAAAACTTCTACTTTGTCCCCATTTGCTTTTCAAAGAAAGTGAAATCTCATATTTACTGAGAAGTAGTAATCTCTGCTTCAGGTGTACTTGAATTGCCCCGGAGGCAGCACCTACTCCGTCTTAGCAATTTATGACTGTATGTCTTGGGTAAGTTTTTTTTTTTCCCGTGGTAATGTTTCCATCACTCAGAAACCGCGGTAATATTAACCTGTTGAATTTGCTCAAAAATGATGGATTAGATAAAGCCTAAAGTTGGAACAGTGGCGTTTGGAGTAGCAGCGAGCCAAGGCGCACTTCTTCTTGCTGGAGGTGAAAAAGGAATGCGCTATGCAATGCCAAATACTCGTGTCATGATACATCAACCACAAACTGGATGCGGAGTATGGCGCTTGAACTCTCCAAGTTAATAGTTGGAATCGTATATGCACATGAACTTAATTGATTTACTGTTAACATAATTTTGCAGGGACATGTGGAGGACGTGAGGAGACAGGTGAATGAAGCCATCGAAGCCCGACAAGTAAGTCTCTCTCTCTCTCTCTCTTTATTATCATGCTTCTTGCTTAAAGAATATGGAAGATCGAGTCTTTGGAGCTAAAAATTGAAGCGTTGATCTGATTCATCTCTGTGGTTGTCTCTATGTGCAGAAAATTGACAGGATGTATGCAGCTTTCACTGGACAACCTCTCGAGAAAGTGCAGCAATACACTGAAAGAGATCGTTTCTTATCCGCATCTGAGGTAATTTGCAGCTGATCTCATGTTTAAGTTGGTACATTAGCTTGGATTTCTTTCTAGTGAGCTATGAACCAGTATTAGGACCTAAGAGGTCTCGGTTCAAAACCAGTGACGGGCCATAGCTTGTTGACATCGTCTTTGTTATGTTCCTCATGATCTCTGTGGAACCAATGGTTGTTTTCGTATGCAGGCGCTTGAGTTCGGGCTTATCGATGGTCTATTGGAAACAGAATACTGAAACAGCATACATGACAATGCAGAGACAGCTCATTGCAATGTTCAAAGCTTCCAGAATATGAACAGTTGTAACTGACATTTGTGCATAAACCAGTTTGGTTTACTTGGTTTTACTGTCTACTAAACAGAAAAATAAACTGCCATTTTTTTTTGCGCTGAAACAGTCAGAAAATTTATTCTCTATTTCGGTTTACCCACGATAAGCAAGCATACCGGAATTTTGACCAATAATGGATTGGTTTGGTCCAGTTTGTTACTATTCAGTTAAATTATTAATCAACTAATCCTATACAATGCCAACGCGTGTCGTTTGGGTAGTGAGTCTGTAACATAGTATTGGCAGAACAAAATGTGAACATATTTGGCAACAATGGTGGCTACACTGAATTCACAGCTCTCTGATAATGTCTCCTTCGAACGACAAATATGTGAATCACAAACCAAAAATTCATCTCTGAAGCTCTGCTCTCTATAACCATCTGCGCCGGGACATCACCATCAAGTCCCTGTCAAGAAAAAAATCCAAAACATCCAGTTTTCTCCCATCAATCAACAGAAAGTAACCAATGGCTGACTCAATCCAAAAGACATAATTGACAAATAGGTGACTCAATCCAGGTCAAAGGTTGAAACTTTAGTATGTAAAGAGTGTGAATTGATCTTGTTTCCCCATCTCTCTCTCTCTCTCTATATATATATATATATATATATGCATATATAATAATGGAAGAGGAAAGACTTACCATAGTTTTGGCGCACTCCTGTGAATTTATGGATTGCCTTCAAAAGGGAACCATATCTCATATACTTCAACGATCCCATATGTCTATCAACAAACAAATACCGAGAAAAGACCAACTTAATGAGATTTAGCTCTGAAGATATAAGAGGTAATGTTTAGAAAATTCAGAGAAAAAGAGTACACAGCACATACACGATCTCAGTGTATCGAAGTCTCCAAGCAGGAAAACCGAGGTGGCTCCTTACAGGTCCATAAACCAGCAACAGATCAGGCACGTGTACATTCTCACCTGCCACAGTTTGGATCGTTAGTTTCTTGAAAAGAATTTTTACTAGTGATTTGAATTCCGTACGAGAGAATCAACACAAACCAACAACTCCTAATGCTTCGTTCAAATGAGACTCTGTAAAAAAGTGTTCCCCTTTATCGTTCTCTGGATGGTTGGATTTCAGGTATTTCTGAAGTAGTATATTGGCTGCTTTCACGACAGCTTCTTTATTGTCGGAAGACGAGATGAATTCTAGAGCAATGCGCTTTTGGTTGGGCGAAAAATCCTTTTCACCAGTCTCCTACGAAAGAAGAAAACAAACACTAAGCAGATAAAGTAACAATCTAAAAAGCTCCATTTGCAGATACTTTCGTGTGATAATAATATGCGCACTAAAGATTCGATTCATGACCAAAGAAGCAAACTAAGGAAAATGTATTTCGTCGAAATGAAAGGTATGAGATTATCATACCTGTAACAGCACTGAACCTGGCACGATTTCAAGGATCATATCCTTGGATTTCTTCAATAAACCTAAAGAAGCCGACTTTCAGCGATCATGATGCATATGTATTAATGAGCAAACAATTCCAGATAATTTGATAAAAGCATCTTACCTTGCGAGTCAAATAGACCAACTTGTTTCACCCCAATGGTCGTTAGCCATTGCAAAAGCTCAATAACCTTGGAAACATCTCGAGCTACTTCGATGTCGACTACAACAGCTAGACACCGAAGTTTCTCAACATCAATGGAACTGTACTTTTTAATCAATCCTAACGATATCACATAGCTTTCGATTGCCTCAAAGATGCCAGAGACAATGTGCCACAAGCTCACAACAATGTGTATGAAACGCCATAGCAAATCAAGACCAAGATCACCAATCTGTTGGGAAAAACATTCCACACACATGAACAAGTGACTTATATAATTCGTGATAAACATAAATCGACAACAGAAACGGAAGTTATGGCTTGGAGAATCAATCTCAATGCGCGCTAGTTTCACATGATCGAAGCACGTTTCGAGGCTCTTAGCAACACCAAATTGTTCATGATAACTTAATTCATTAAGCCTGAAGCACTAAAGAAAAAGCCTCCCAATGGTCATCTAATAATAAGGAACTTAAAACTCACTTTACCAATCCAATAACTCAGGAGCAGCATCGGGTCATTGAAATCCATATGTCTGAAAATTTCGAAAAAAAGAAGCAAAATTACAAAACAGAACCAGACAAACAAGATCGGTTGCAGCAGCGTATTATGGAGCAGGAGGACGAAATTTGAACAAAAGGGCTTTCCAGAAAATCGTTAACAGGCGTGTAAACAGAAGACACAGAAGCAGAATTAACACACAAAACAGACAGATCGAAGAGAACATAGACGCATACAAGAAGTGACTGTCTCCGTAAACAACGAAGGTGTTTGCGGCGTGTGTTGGAGATGTTTCCAAACCAAACTTCGAATAACCAATCGGAATAAAAAGGAAGAATTTTAGGAGGCGGGATGAGAAAGAGGACACACTTTCGAGGGTCTATTCCTCTGGATCAGACCTAGAATCCTATTTTTGGTGATAGTTCGCTTAAACCTTGGCAAATTAAGTGTGTTGCGAAATTAACTCTGTATCTGAGCGTCTGGGGTTCAAACTCTATCAAGTTAAAGTGTGTTTCTAACTTTTCTTGTCATGGTTTTGTTGTGATACACATTTATTGTTGCCTTTATCATGATTTTGCTGTGAATTAGAGCTATCAAAATCACATAGATTCGTTGAGGTTTTAAACTCGAGATTATCATAGTTAATAATACAAAACACAAAGAAGATTAACCAACATAAACATAATATATGAAGAATTACAACAACAAAAGGCAACCTCTTTACTTGAGATTCAGAACTAAATGCACAAAATTTGTTAACACTCAAAAAGTCCTACAATTCAAACCCATCAACAATCAAGTGTTGCTTCTTGCTTGGTTTAATCACATGCCGTAACAGAATATATCACTGATTAGGCCACTCTTCCCTCCAAGAAAAGAGCATCCATCGTAACAGACTCGAGAGTTATGCTGCAACTTTAGCATACAATGTGATGTGTATTCGTTTACTATTGAGTCGAGTCTTCAGAGAATCTAGCATCAAACCCGGTAGAGGAGGAATGCACAGAACCAGCAGCTACACCAGATCCACGTTGTAGCTCAAGCACAAGCCATCGAACTGCTCTACTCATCTGTTCAAGCCTTACTGCACTAATGGGCGGGAGACTAGTGGCAGCACCAACAGCTGCTGCTTGGCCCGAGTTACCTGTTGCAGCAGTTAGACCAGTAGCCTCATCAACTAAACACTCAGATCCAATTCTCTGCTTCACTGACTCCACAAACTCCTCGGCTTGATCACAAGCCACACGGAACAGTTCCCATTTCTCCTTGAAATTCTCCAACGCAGCATCAGTGAGAGAAGCTTTTTGCCCGCCCGCACTCTCTTTGGACTCGAGAACATTAGCTGCGGCAAGAACAAACTTCTCGTAAGCTTTGTTCAGTGAGTCCACAATGTTATCCATTTGATCTTCCCCTTCGAAAACTGCCCACACCAAGTACCAATCAATACGATAATATGAGATTTCAAGTTAACAATCGCTTCTCTAAGGAGAAATTGCATAAGGAATCAAGTAAGAGCCCGGCAAAGTCTAAATCTTAGGCATGTATCTGGATATAAGAAACCCTAAACCCCAAAATTCTGAATTCATTCTCGCTATGCATAGAATGAGAGAAACCAAAATCTCACGAAAGAAAAAATGAAGCAAAATTTCAAGGCGGTAGCAATGGAAGCTAAATTTTTTTAAAAAATTACATCTTTGTGACAGGAATTTAACGAAATTGCAGATGTGCGATAACCTAAGTCGGAGAAATAATCAAGAATTCACGGGTTTTTTGTTTTTTGTTTTACTTATCACGGCACATAATCCATCGGCTGGAATCGTCGCTTGAAGGAATTGAATATTTAGACCGGTTTTAGGCAAAATCAAAGCCCTACACAATCAGCCTGCAACCGTCGGAGAGAAAGAATACGAGAAGAGAGAAGGAGGAGAAACTTACCGGAGATGAACGGAGAGTAGATTCTGTGCCAATTTTTATTATTTTCTTTGTACTTTATTACCTGGTTAGGGACGAGTCTGAAACTTAAAAAATTAAAATTAAGGTGAAACCAGTTAATACAAACCGGATCGAGCTAAACCGGATTACAACAAAAAAAAAAAGACCAATCCGGTCTAGCTAGAATACAAACCGGATTGGTCCATTAGAGCATCCTGTAATTTATTTTCGTTATCGGTCGCCGATATTCTTCATAAATGGAGGCCACATTAACAAGTGTTTTTCGAACTTTTTGGTAGAAAGAAGTTGATATCATCCAAAAGTCTAAAACCACTAGGTATTTTTACCCACAATCAATCTTTTGTTTCGGAACGACTTGATACCTCAATTATTAATAGAAAACTTGGAATAATAGACGACCACAAGAAAATTGTAAATTCAAAAATAGCAATACATATGTGTATATATAACACCGTAGAGAGAAAAACAAGTTTCAACAAGACATATTATCTAAAACATCTAGAAAGAAGAAAAAATGAAAAATATCTCAATCTTTCTATTTGTTTTTGCCCTTTGCATGATTGGCAATGCATATGGTGATAATCCCTTTAAAGGGAAATTAACCAGACTCTATTTCAGGAATGGTCTTGACCACAAGAAATGGCTCAAAGTACATTGTAAATCTGGAGACAGTGATATGGGTGACCAGTATCTGAGACCGGGCGGAAAAGATTACGATTTCAGTTTCCACGATAATGTTTTGGGGAACACGCTTTATTGGTGTACGCTGAGCAAAGGACCTGATTATAAGATATCTAAGAGGTTTGACGCATATGTACAAGACAACAGAAAACCTCACGGAGGCTCGTATAATTATATAGCTAAAGATGATGGGATCTATCATAGTAATTTTGTGGAAGTTAAGCTTCGGAAGGTGTATGATTGGAACTAAGTTCTAAATAAAAACCCATGTGCTATCCGGAATGTAAAATACTAATTACTCAAATCATTGATTTGATATACTTGTAAAAATTATTCTTATACTTTATTTGATGATATTCAAATATAAGTTAATATTTTATTTACTTTTTCTTTGCTTTTATATTTTTATTGTTTCTTCATTAAAAAATGATGAACGTCGCGGTTTTAGATCCATTTAAATCCTTAATTTTCTATAAAAAAAAATCGAACATGAAATAGAGGTTGGTTTCGTCGGATCAAACTTGAAATCACAAGAGAAAGAGGAAGAAAAGAAAAATGGCGCTGACAGACAAAACGCAAAATGAGAGATACTATATTAGGTTTTGCGGCATATTTTTTACGGTTTTTTCTTTTTGAAAAAGAAATAAATAAAATTAGAGATGAAATTAGTAAAAAAAATGGACTGCCATAAAAATACTTTTGATATGCGATATAATCTACTCATTCTTTTCATTTTTCAGATCATTCTATGTCATATTCTTTATGTACTTGTGCATAAACATTGGTGCGGCTTGTGACAAGGCTTCTTGATTCACGTTTACGTATTTGAGAAGTGAAAAAATCTATGAACTTTCTTCAAAAAAAAAAATCTATGAACTTATGCTTCTTTGGAAAGATTTCACATTTTTTGTCTGAGTTTGTGTTTCAAAGTTAAATCGTGGATTCGTGGTGTTGATGTTTTTTCATATGTAGCCACACTTACTTTGCTTTCATTTTTGTCCATCAAAATCTTACAAACACTATAAAAAAACCAAGTTACAACCATCATATTCAACTATTAATACTTTCTTCAAATCAGTTATCACATAATAGAAAATAAAACATTGACTATACTAAAATCCAGAACAACAAACCAAAAAAAGAAATAAGAAAAACCTTTGACTATTAGTCTATTACTAACGAATCCTAATAATGGCCAAAGATAAGAATCATAACTAAAAGCTTGAAGAATCCATGCACTACTTATACCACAGAAAATACCCAAGAGAATTTCAATTAACAAAGTATCAGAGAAAAGAAAAAAATAGAGAAAATGAAGCTCCTTTGTCTAATCGGTCTCTTATTCTTATTCTTCGTCTCCTCTTCTCTTGCCGCCGAATCTTCGAACTCATCAATCTACCAAAACTTTCTCAAATGTTTCACAAACCAAACAGGCACTCCTCCTAACTCAATATCCGACGTCGTTTTACCTCAAACCGCTGCCGCTTTCACCCCTGTCCTTCGCGCTTACATCCGAAACGCGCGTTTCAACACTTCCGCGTCTCCCAAACCCGCGATCGTAATCGCGGCGCGTTCCGAGGCCCACGTCCAAGCCGCCGTCGTCTGCACCAAATCGCTAAACATCCAGCTGAAAACTCGTAGCGGCGGCCATGACTACGAAGGCGTCTCCTACCTCTCTAACCTTCCTTTCTTCGTCCTCGACATGTCCAATCTCCGTAACATCACCGTCGACGGCGACTCTGCCTCGGTCGGAGCCGGCGCTACACTCGGTGAGGTTTATTACAGGATTTGGGAAAAAACCAAAGTCCACGGATTTCCCGCCGGAGTTTGTCCCACAGTCGGCGCCGGGGGTCACATTAGCGGCGGCGGTTACGGAAACATGATCAGAAAATACGGACTTTCCGTTGATTACGTCACCGACGCCAAAATCGTAGACGTTAACGGACGGATTCTCGATCGGAAATCAATGGGAGAAGATCTCTTTTGGGCGATTCGAGGAGGAGGCGGCGCGAGCTTCGGTGTGATCTTAGCTTTCAAGATCAAACTCGTCCCCGTCCCTGAAACCGTAACCGTTTTCAGAGTAGAGAAAAACTTGGACGAAAATGCCATCGACATGGTCCACAAATAGCAGTTCGTTGCACCCAAGACCGATCCAAGTCTGTTCATGAGGCTACTGTTACAGCCAGTGACCCGAAAAGGAAACCAGACGGTTCGAGCATCGGTGGTTGCTCTGTTTCTTGGTAACTCAAGCGATGTCATGTCTCGGCTAACCAGAGATTTCCCAGAACTCGGTCTGAAGAAAGAGAATTGTACGGAACTTACTTGGATACAATCAGTGATGTGGTGGGCGAATAACGATAACGCCACACAGGTGAAACCCGAGATTCTACTGGATCGAAACCCGGATTCGGCATCTTTCCTGAAACGGAAATCAGATTTCGTCGAGAAAGAGATCACTAAAGACGGGTTAGAGTACTTGACCAAGAAGATGATAGAGGTTGGGAAAATCGGTTTAGTGTTTAATCCGTACGGAGGGAAAATGAGCGAGGTGGCTACGACGGAGACTCCATTCCCGCACAGGAAGAAGCTTTATAAAGTCCAGCATTCGATGAACTGGAAAGATCCGGGAACAGAAGCGGAGAGCAGTTTCTTACAACAGACAAGAAGCTTCTATAGCTACATGGCTCCTTTTGTGACCAAGAACCCTAGACACACGTATCTCAATTTCAGGGATCTGGATATTGGAGTTAATAGCCATGGCCCAAACAGTTACAGAGAAGCAGAGGTTTACGGTAGGAAGTATTTTGGAGAAAATTTTGATCGGTTGGTGAAGGTGAAAACTGCCGTAGATCCGCAAAACTTCTTCAGAGACGAGCAGAGTATACTTACCTTGTCTAGCAAGCCATCTAAACAGTAGTTTATAGCAATGTTCAAAGCTATGCAGGCGGCACCGATATGCTATTACTCTTTTATTTTCAAAACTTGTAAATTGTAATACACGATATGCTATCCAAAAATTACACAAATGTTTTCAGAAACGGCCTAAAACCTCAAATTTCAGCAGAAAATTAATCCGCCATTGTATGAATCTTACTCTAGTTCCGGTTGAATCCTAAAAAAAGAAAAGCTTCTATGGCCCTACTAACATAGAAAACTAAAATAGTGAACCAGAAGAAGAAGGGGCTGCTTCTCAAAACCTTCTGGCTCGATGCTGATACAGATTTTCATCTAGGCAGCAGGAGAATTCAGGCAACTCAGAAAACTTGCCTGATGTTTATGTTGATCCTTGACGTTTTGATGTACTCTGCGATAAAATGTCCACTTTCATGGGATAATTCTGATTCAAGTGCGCCAATTTCCGCATTTTCTTCATCTGTAAATATACGGGGTACACCTGCAACATCAGCAGAAATATCTCAGACCGAGCAGAGATAGAATATGGGAAATTTAGGATTCTCTCCTGATAGAAAACTGGCAAGGCGATGCAAATGAAGTAGATTACCATGAAAACATTCCCTGGCTTCTCCAGCCATTAGTACAACATCTCCACTTCTGAGATACATAGCACGAGGAGGATCTTCTTTTGATTTTCCACCTAAGAGGAAAATAGCCTTACATCCCAGGCTGCGTAAGAGGAAGTATAGTTACTCTATTGCGCTTCAAATTATATATTATTACGTTTTGCTAAGAAAGAGGGCAAAGACATACCTCATGCTTACAATGGGTTTACTCCAGTCAGCTTCCATGTCATCAAGGTGTCCTCCAAGGGTATCACCTAAAGAGTGAGTTTAAAGGTTTTCAAAGTTGAACATCTTTTACAGATTAACCTTTTAAAATCAAGAGATACAAATTTAAGGTAACTCTACCTAAGCCGAAATAGTTTACAATCGCAGCCTCTGGACGAAATTCCTCCCCAGCAGGCATTGCAATGGCGGCGTGTGTCTTAGCTAGTTGACAGAGTGCATCAGGGATGTTGTTATGAGGGAGAGAAACATCATAGTTGCGCTGAAAAGAAGTCAAAATAATCAGCAATCATTTTAGGTTGCAATAGGTGGGCTGATACTCCATCAAAACAAGTTCCAGGATTTGACCTTGGACCAATCAAACTGTAGACCGAGGGTGCTCCAGCGAAGCTTCCTTAAGAGAAGTGAAGCGGAAACTGATTTGCAACTTCTTTGTTTTGCTTTTACAATAGCTGCTTCTTCATCATAGAATTTCCATTTGTTGCTGTTGATACAAGTTTCGGATGTAGGATCCTCCTGAACCAACACCTTGTTTTCTTTAGCTGAATCAAACAAATCAGCAATGGGACCATAAATTGCATTGTGATTTGTTCTATTTGGAGGCTGAGGAAAATTCGTCAAGCTCTCTTTGATCCATTTGCATTGCTCCTCCAAACTCAATGCACCAGGAATAAAGTAAAACCCTGTATAACAATCTCTACTTCCATAAGTTTCAACATTTCAGGCAAAAATCCTCATACCCAGAATTAAAATTGCATTAGCTGAGTCTAATTTGCAGAAATTGGGGATTTTTTTTACGTACCGGGGCGATTATCGAGGCAGAAAACCGGGGAATCAACTTCCGCAACCCTAATTCCGTCAGGCAAGACACCATTCTTGTTGAAATCTTGTAAAATCAAACTAAAATCAAGCAACGCCGACAAATCAACCGGTTTTGGTAGCTTCTTCCTGCGAGTTGAAGTGAATATAAGCAAAAGGGAGACAACAAACGCAGTGAAGGGGAGATAAAAAAAAAAAATTGTGCTTACTTCCTAGAGAACTTGGAGTCCTGTTCATAGTAAAGCTTGTATTTTTTCTCTGCTCGCCGGAAAGCCGTACGATCTGCGTCGTCAGAGACGTTCGCCGATTCGTACATCTTCGACGATTAATCTCTGGCTCGGGAATCAACGAAGCCGAGTTTAGAGTTATGTTTTTTGATTGGGTATTTTCTTGGTTTGTAAAACTCTGTTTTAATATCCTTTTTAGACCTTTTTATCACACAAAAAAATAGACAAAGGAACCCTGCATTTCTAATTGTAATATTGAACATAATCAGACTTGGGGAAAATTACAAAAAGAACCAATATATAACAATTTCAACTAAAAGAATTGAAAATCTAAAGTATTATTTAAAAATCAATTTATTCTAACGACATATGTCTTCGAAATTTTAAGAAAAATGGTATTTTTTTCCCTTTTGTTATTGACAATAGAACCATGATCCTCCAGATCTTAATCCACCCCACCCTTTTCTATAGTCTGGAAAAATGGTATTGTATGCTAGTCCTCAGAGTTACTCCGCTTAGCTGGGAATGCAAAGACCCACCATTTTTCCTAACGTTCAGAGAAGTTGATCATTCACCACTTTTGCTTAATGCGAATTTATTTGATGTGACATCCACGAGCTATGTCCTAATCTAGACTCTAGAACCGGAAAAAAATCCAACTATTTAGTTAAAATAAATATTACAAAACTATTAAATTTAAACAAAATTTTATTTAATAGAAATAATTTTTAAGTTTTCAATAATTTTGAAATGAATAATTGCGATTAACTTTTTTTTTTGTTTTTAATTTTAAGAAAACAAAAACTATTGATATAATTCGTTGCATTAATCCTAATATTT